>CATQJA010001039.1:0-186930 GCA_958295435.1 Mesorhabditis spiculigera | reverse complement strand
GAAAGTATGCTTTATGATAATGAACTAAAATGAAACTGCCGATTATAGGGCATGGGTTGGGGAAATGAGGAGAATGATAGGACCACAACGATTGATTGATGCTATGCAAATGTGAAATATCTCTCACAAATTATTGCCCATTGTAATCCCAACAATACCTCGAAAAGTATCAATATAAACCGTCGAAACAGTCTATTCTTTGATGAGCTACTGTCGGCTTTGATGAAATCAGGGATAAAATGGATGGGATAAGCATTCAAGAGCTGGAAAATGGACCACGCAGGTATTCGGCCCTTTTTCACAATTCAACTAACCAAAACACAAGTCAATTCTTTCAGCCGGGAATCCCGACCATCAGCGTCAGAAAGGGAAACGGCTCTTTTGTCCTAACCCAAAGCTCTTATACAAAAGCACTACAAAATGGGATATACCGATATTCTTGTATGATCCGCATTATTGCACCGGTCCGGGAATGAACGAAACGGTCACCTTCCAATTCTTCAAAAAAGGTTTGTTGGTTGATGCCCCTATCCTAGAAGCGAGAAAGGCCCGTGTTTTTTCTGTAACGATTATTTCTCGGCCGTCAGACCGAATTTCGGGCTGATTTTTAGCATTGAGGTCGAGCAACACATCCACTTTAAATGTTTTTCCAAAAGTCCTTCATTTTACGATATTACAAACAAAATAGCGAACAACCCCTGTCCCTTTTGGCCGAAAAAAGTTTTGTGCAAAGGGTATTTCGCGATCCAAATGGAATGTTTCCAGATCGGTTTAGTGAACATGGGCCGCGAAACGGTCGTTTTACACTAGTCATTATTATATTTATATCGGCTGTTTGACAGAAATGACAGAACTTCACGTCGCAACCGGTGCGGGGTATTTAATGAATCTAAATGCTGGCTATGGGCTGTATCGAGTGGATTATGGAGATATGGCCGATGAAATGATGACATATCTCGAAACGAGACACAACTATCCAGTTGATAATCCATTTTATCATTAACAACAGGAATATCTATGTAGTGTCCACCGGCACACAGGGCACGACATCTTCTATCGGATCTGAAACGAGATAGAAATGGAACAATCGTAAAGAGGGCACTCGATCTACTCAACAACAAACATAAGGAATTCCGGTGACTGAGCAGCGTTAGAAATTGACCTACAAAGCCAACATTTCAAGCGGCAAACCCTGAGGAACACCTCTTATTTTCAGGATTCATTGGTGAAGCCCTTCTTTCGACGTTAGATGCCAAAGCATCATTGTCTTCAGTTTTGTATGCCTAAAACAAACCAGCCATTAGCTTTTAAAGCTTCAAATCCATTTTCTAAAACAAATAAAACTCGATAAATAGGTTTATTCCTTTCATCGTTTCATTGTTATATCACAGAGCATTTGTTGGGAGGGGCGAGTGCAGAGACATAGAGAGAAAGAAGAAGAAAGAACTGGGTAGATCTCAAATTTTCTAAAAATCGTGAATTTTTACTAAGAAGGGGGGGGGAGGGGGGGAATCAAAAATTAGCGAAAAAAGCGCTACAAATACAAGAAAAAGAATCACGTGGATTGGGGCACCCGTAGACATGCGGTTGTCTAACAATTCTTACACCAAATTATGTGTCGTAATGGATTAGCAGAGGGAATTGGGGGAAAGAGAAAGAGATAAATCGTTTAGTAGTGAGAAAATGGGGATGTGGGAGAGCAGGAGAGAGAGAACATCAAAATAGAGAGAAATGAGAGAAAAAGAGCTACAAAATTTGGCCAGCCATCGGAAAATCAGCGTGAAAAAGGCATTGAAGATATGTGGGAATTAGTAAAAGGCACTTTCAATCATCAATATTCTAATTTTGTATTGCACAAAAAGAGGGAGGGAGAGCTAGCAGAGGAAATTGAGGAAAAGGGCCAGATAGCAGAGAGAATTAGCGGAATCAAGCAAAAGAGGGTGCATTCTTGTAGTGAAGATAATTGGGATAGGTATCTTCTTGTTGTAACATCATATATCCCCAAAGAGAAGGTTCTCTTCTCATTCCCCTCGAAGAGAGAGGAGAAGAAGAATGATGTCGATTCCAGATGAAGAAGAAATAGATGATGGCACCCACACAGGCACAGATGAATAGCATCTCCGCCGGGGGGATCCACCTGAAAAAAGAAAGGCATTAAAAAAATACAAAAATATACATTATAAAAACCTCAAATTTCGTTAAAAAACAACAGAAAATACACATCGTGTTCAAAATACCATAAAATTGCTCAAAACTCCTTAAAACACCTAAAATTTAGAAAAACACGACAAATTTGCCTAGAAATTCGTCAAACATGCAAAAAGTCATTTCCAAAGCTTTAACATATCTTTCAAGTCTAAAATAGATCCTCAAAAGTCTTTTGGAAATGTCTAAAAACGCGTAAAGTATAAAATAAACTTTTCTGAAGCGTTAAAATGCCCTAAAAATTCGCAAAAAACTCATTGAAAACAACAAAATTCAACATTTAAAATAATTTAAATACGCTAAACACTAAATCCCTTATTTGAGAAAATTATAAGCAAAAAAACTTAAAACCGACCATGCCGAATGTGAGGATGGGGCCGCTTTGCCGGCAATCTTGGCCTGAGTGTCGCGCAGTGGGAAGTATCTATAAAAACTGATTAAAAACATCATAGTGCTAAAATTCAATGAAATCGATCGATAAAACGGGGGTTTTTGACGTGCGGGGCCCAAAACTACAAAAATATTCCTCTTAAAAAAGTGCTCTTACTAGTATTGATAATTTTCAACAAAACGGCCCGGGGCATTACTAGGAAAATCGATAGAAAAGTAATTTTAAAGGCAGTTTCATATCCAACAAAATCCACGGCTTTTCTGCCTTTCCGTGTCCTTTAAAAGCCAATTACTGACCTCATATGGTAGATCATTGCCCCGAGAGCCCATTGCACTTCTTGCCCATCCACTTGCAGCACCGATTGGAATCTAAAAATCACAAAAATTGATTTCGAAAGAATTAAAATTCTGCTTTGATTTAATTAACCTTAAAAATTCATTTTTTACCAAATTCAAAATTAATCAAGAATCTAATAAAAACCTTAGGAGAGCGTGAAATCTAAAACTCACAAACCAATTTTTTTAAATTAAAATCTAAAATCACGATTTGTACGAATTAAAAATCAAGAATACTATTAAAATACTCACTTATTCTGATCCCTCTCAAAATCGAATCCAGCGTGCAAAACAGCTGTAATCCATGCACTCTTGAAGCATTGTGTCCTGAGCCTCTGTTCATCAGCCTTTGGATAGAGAAGGCGAGTCGCTTGAGACTACAACACAACCAATTACGGTAGTAAAAGGCATAGATCATACCTTAATAGAGCTCCATTTCTGATTGCAGAATTGTCGACTCTTCTCTCGGACCATTGTATAATTGTAGGTACCACCCAGCTTCAGCACTTCTTCCACAGAGAACCAGAATTCCGAGAATCCGAAGAATTGCATGTCTAAAAAATTAAATTAATAATTTTTTGGTGTTAATTGACTTCAAAATTAAAATGAACTTGTTTTAATAGCCTTTTAAATGAAATTTAACCCTATTCAAAGTGAAAACTCAATCTCATCAAAAAGTAGAAAAATCGATTAAAATTTTGATCAGAAAATCGGAAAAAAGGGCCGTTTTGTCGAAAAATGTAAAAATTGATAATTAAATCGTTTTAACGAGCGTTTTAACTAAAAAAGGAAGCATATTTAAGTCGTAAAACGGTTTTTAAAAATTCGGAAATATGCCAAAAAGCCCAAATTGGGCCGAAAAGCGGTAAGTTATGACGAAAAATCGATGTTTCCATTTTTGAGACTGAAAATTTGTCACAACTTTACCTTATTTTTAGTTAAAAGAAATTACCAGATAATTTGATATCGGGCGCGGCGACATTCCCAAAATAGCAGCTGGGCAGGCAATTCGGAGCGGATCCGGGGTCAATCAACGATGACAGCTTCTCCACACAGCTCTCCCAATCACCCATTCCCTAAATAATGACTTCAATACCGTAATTTGGTGCGTAACGTACTCTTCTGGTGAATTGATTCCCATCTATTCCTTTGGCCATTTCGACAAGATTTGTTGGCAAGCATTCATCTCTCACGTACGAGCCATTCACCTCGGACATCTCTTTGTACAGATCTTGCTCGTATCTGAAAATAAAGACTACAATTCAGACTACAAACTACAAAAATTGCTGATTTGATTAAATAAATACTGTTTAAAATTGGAAGGTCAAAGAAAAAACGAAACCTAGAATTTAAACGAGAAAAATACATAATATAAAAACTACAAACTACAAAATGACAGACTACAGCCTCCAAAACCCACTTCCTCAACCCCTCATTGACGCCATAGCCCAAGAAGGTAGTGACGAATAGTTTGTACTTGAAGAGAGGACTCTCGTCTCGACATCCAAGATTTACCTACAATGCGAAAAATAAAAAATAAATCGATGATTCCTTACATTTTCGACATTTTCGGTCAAGAAGCTCGTCGACTGGGGCAACTCGAACGCGATTTGGGCTGATGCGCCACCCATGTCAATCTGAAATTGAAATTATAGGAGCTTTTTTCGAGATTGTACCATTCCAACGGTGTCCTTTCGGTTGATCGTCGGTTCACCGCCTTTTGGGAAGTCGGGCTTGTCCATTGGAGGGTTGAAACGGCCTAAATAGTTTTATTACATCATTATAAAACTACTTTAATTCCGTTTTTATCGATCAAAACCTTTCAAACATTAAATTATTGTCACAAGCTACTAAAACAACCTTACAAAATCATCTTAGAACTTTTTAGCTCCAAAGAATCGTATTAAACGCCTGAAAAACAGTTTGCAGAACGGCAAAAGTTTGGCATTTTGCTTTCAAAAAGCCAAAAATGTTGTTAAACGCCTAAAAATAACGGGATATAACTATTTTCGAAAGCTTAGACACAAAAAAATAGATTTTCACGGCTCAGAAAATCGCATTAATATTTTTTAGAACGCAAAAAACCCGAATAATCCGGTTAAAAATTGAATTTGAACTACTTGTAGATACTTTTAGGTAGAACATCATTGATTTTGGTAGCAAGGTGTTTAAAAATTACCAAGAATGTAATTAGCCGCGATCCAACTGTAGATGCCCTCCCATTTGCCCTCGATCACGCGGATGTGCTCTTTCATTATCTAGAAACAATTTTATACAGCTTTTACAGCTCTATAAATACCTGCATGACAGTCATTTGCGGGAGCTTGGTGTGCAGATCCTCGAGAATCGCCTTTTGCTGTCTAAAACCAAAAATAGACGTTGAAAATCACTAAAAACTCACAAATCTGGCACGAGCCTCATTCCAGCGGTGGCAAAGATGAATACAGGGGTGTAGGGCCTTTTCTCCTCGGGGATAAACTCGACCGCGTAGTCCATCAGTGGCTTGATGTATTCTGAAACGAAAAATAGGAAAAAGAATAGATATTTATACCGGCGGCGTCGTGAGGGTGATCGGCAAATGTTGAGAGGCCGGGGTACACCTGAAAAAGTGCAATTTTAAGGTTTAAAAAGCTAAATAACACTTTAAAACTAGCAAAACAGGACATATAAGCTTTCAAAAGCTTATCCTACAAAGTTTTAGACCGTTAAAATGACCAAAAATGATCAACGATTGTTCAAACAACGAAAATAACGCTATATTGAGAGTTTTAAACGTTCTAGGAAGTTACAGCAAGTTTATTTTACATATTTTGGGTTTAAGAAATCGCTAGAAAAAGCTCAAAAATGCCAAAGAAAAGCTAATAAAGCTCTAAAACTACTAAAAAATAGTTCTAGACTCAGTTTACAAAGCTATTTTTGCGAAGTTCAGGCCGTAAAAAGGTCAAAATATGAAGAAACGTGAAAAATGCAGAAATAGCTTGATTTTCAAGTTACTAGCCGTAAAAACTCACCTTTTTAACAACAGGCAGCTCGTGATGATCAAGCGCCGGGTTAATATCGATGAGCCTTGTATCAGAAGAAGATGTCCAAGTATAGAGAAACATTCGAGTACCCGTTGAGCCCGCATCAAGGATTAGACCGTACGAGAGATCGGCTGCATCGCCTGCAAAAGTCATAAATATTAGAGAAGAAGACAATTATGTACTTCTTCTCGTTTAAACAACTATTAAAGCTTACTTTAACCTATAATCACCTCTATAAAGAATAATGCAAAGTAAAAAAAGTCAAAAAGCGTGATTTCTGCACGTAAATTACCAAAAACAAACGTTAGAAACGTAAAATGGAGAGCAATTAAGCTCTTTTCATCAATTTTAAACGATCAGTTTCTATTTTCGATTATAAACTAACAAAAACCTCACCTCTAGCCGGAAAAAGTGGTCCATGATCGGAATGTCTCAATAGAAGATATAGTGGAATAGAGAAAGAGACGGCAAGGAGAATGATGGCCAATCTGAGACTCATTCGAACCATCGTGCTCATCTCCCACATCGCATTTTCTGAAAAAGTGATATCGAGGGTCTGGAGTACGAACGACACCAATGGACAGCAGAATGTGCAGCGGAGCAAACGTACACAGGCAATCAAAAGCCCAAAAGCGAGTTAACGTCTAAAACACCATTTCCTACCCATAAAATTAAAAATAAAAAGTTTAGATTCGTAAGCTGACTGGCAACTGATATTTTAACAAGGTTAAACCGGTTTTTTTTGACCAATCTGACCCAGTGGAATCGGATTTAGAAACATGAAAACCAGGTTATCAACTTGAGAAAATAGATAAACCCGAGAAAAACTTTTCCAACCGCTAACTGGCAAGCAATTTAGCTAATCAAAAAGGCTGGATTCCATTCGGCTCACCCATAACCAATTAATAGCGTGGAAAGCGGACTTGGCATTAGTTGGCGGAAGAGAGAGACGCAGACAACGGACGAATCGTGGTTCTAGGGAGAGAGAGCGGAAATAGAGAGGGGATGGACGGATGGGTGGAACTGGTGGGAGACAGATGGAATGTTGGAAGGGTAGAGAGACGAAAAGCGGATGTAGAGACGCACTGATGGACAGGATATATAGAGCGAGACGGACAGACAGAGAGACAGACAGATAGACAATTAGACAGATTGGCAGACAGACAAACCAACTATCCACGACGACATCCAGCCATCCAGCCATTTCCCTCCGTAAAAAGCGACAGATCGATAGGATTGAAGACAGACAGACACAGCCATCCACAGTGCCATAGATTTTACGCGAGATATTGTACCGGCCGACCGGGGGGGGTTGAGAATGACGCAAAAGCGTGGGAGTATAAGCTTTTCCTGAAAACCAAGCCAGAAAACCCTGATAAAAATCCAATAAAATCGACCTGTTTTTACGGTAAAATGGGCGTTGCTCGCTAAAAAACGTCAGAACAGTAAAAAATTAGCCCTGAAATTTTGTAAATAATTAAACTCGATTGAGATAAACTTTAATAAATTTAGAAACTTGTAAAACAATCGGTCAAGCTAATCAAAACGGCTGGTGGTTTTACTGTAAAATCGGCGTAAACGGCTAAATAAACGTCAAAGATGAAAGTTTTGCCTTAAAATTTTGTAGTTAATTAAACTGGCTGCAGGGTAAACTTTATTAGCTTTAAAAATCTGTAAAAGAATCAGTTCAGCTAATAAAATCACCCCGTTGTTTTACAGTAAAATCTACGAAAATTGCTAAAAAGGTGGGTATAACACGTGAAAATTTTCCTTAAAATTTTGTAATTATTTCAAATGGCTGGAGATAAACTTCATTAGCTTTATAAACTTGTAAAAAATCAGTCTAGTGGCACTTGGCGCATAAAACGTTTCGAGGCCTCATTTCCGAGCGATTTGACGTCGGCCAAGAATTGCTCGAGTTGAGGGCGAGCCTGAAAATCGTTTTTAAAGGCTTTCTAGATCGATTTTATATAGTTAATTGGCTAAACTGACAGTCAGTTAAAATATAGAAACATTTTTTAGCCGACCTCTTGATGTCTCCGTTCAGCCAGAGCCACACATCGCCGAATCTCGAACACGCTATGGCCTGTCGACGCATCTTCATTCGTCAGGGACTAGAAATTTGAATTTCTCTAAGCTTTAGTACAATCTGGATAGTAAGAAACCTCATTCCAAAGTTGTCTGGAGCTCATCTGTCCAAAATCCCGAATTCACTCCTCTTTCCTACCTTGCCAATCTTTTTGGCGGCTTCTAGGGCTTCTGGCCCGAGCCCCTTCATCAACTCATTCAGCCTTTTCTCGAGTATTCCTTTCTCTTCCCTTATTTCTTCGGTCCATTTATTGTAAGCTGTCTAAAAGTCTATATTTTTATTAGTTTTTGAGGTTACGGTCAAGGCCGGGCAGTTTCTTGAAGCGACAAAAAGCTCCATTTTCTCAACGGATCCACGAACGGACAGTGTTTCGATGTCATCTTCGGAAAAGGCTTCTTGGTATGCTAGGAGATGCTCTTCTCGAGCCTAAAAAACGTAAACCGAAGATATATAGCCAAAACTTAAAAATAAATTGGATTGAGCTTTTTCAAAAACCAGTTTTTGGACGAATCAAAAAAAACGCAATCCTCAATTTTTCGCGTTTTCTGGATTCTAGCTTCTAAAAGCTACTTTGTTAACCAATTTACCCAATTTTAAGAAATTTACCTCAAAAAGAAAACTCGGCAACAGTACAGTATCGTCCTCCGAATCAGCCATCGCCAATGCTATTGCCACCAGCATTTTTGTGGCAAATCAATTCTAAGATTTCCGGGGCAATAGATAGAGACTGTTTTAAATGACTGATCGACAAACTGGCTGCCTGGCTATCGCCGTGTTCACTTTTCGTTTCGTCCTTTCCTTTCCCTGTAAGCACTTTTTGTGGAGTCGTTCCGGGGTCCATCCAGGGTGACCCCCATGTGATCCGATAGTCCTTTTTATGGAGGAAGGGCATCCAGCTGACCGATCAAAAATTGTTTTGTGATCAGGGTACTGGGTAGTAGAGATTTTTTGCAGAGTATATGTCACAAGCTGCATCTTTTAAAAGGAAAATCAAGCCCCGGTTCAAGTCACGCTAGGCCACGCTCCGATGCGGTAAAAACTCAATCCTGGTATTTGTCATTTTTAGCTTGCAAAATCTGTTCGTTAGAGCCTTTTTTTCGTGATTAGCAATTTAAACGCCTGAATCAGCTAAATCATGTTTCTGAATAGGCACGTCAATTGTATTCAACCGTTGTAATCCGGAACCGTAAAAACTCAATCCTCGTTTTTGTCATTTTTAGCTTTCAGAATATTTTCATTAGGGTCCTTTCCAGTCAGTTTTAACAAAGCAAACCCCTACTTAATCCAACTGTGTGTTTTTAGAAAAATGCAATAGGCTCCGAGAGTACGGTAAAAACTCAATCCTCGTTTTTGTCATTTTTAGCTTCCAAAATCTTTTCGTTAGGTCACTTTCTAGTCAGATCCTATCCTATAAGCGAGATAAGTATGTGTGTTTTCTGTAATGAAGATTTCTCGGCCGCCAGGCCGAATTTCGCGCTGATTTTTGGCATGGAGGCGGAAAAGCCATCTCTTTATAAAAACGGTTTTTTGGATTTTTCGAAATTCCTTGATTTAACGATTTTATAAGAAAAATAGTGAAAATCCTTTAACATTTTTGCGCACGTTGTCCGGAACTTTTCTCGGTGCCTAGAGGGAATTGGGGCCTCATTTTTGGAGGGTAGATGGGAAAAGGAATTCCCAGATACATTTTTTGGATTTTGTAAAAACTTTAAGATAAAGTTTTTATAAGGATTTTTCTGCAAGGTCCTTAATAAATCGCGGAACGGGCCGTGGTGTCCGGGCCATAACTCGACGCCCTGATGGAATTCCGGGCTGAAATTTGGACCGTTTATGCAATCAAGGGTGGGGATCACGCGCATCGATTATCTTTGCAAATTTTCGCAGGTTCAGGCTCAAAAATGGAATTTTGTCAAGTGACCAGAAGGCCTCCTCCGGGTCCTTGGTCATCCTTAGCTTTTGCACAGGCCTCCCCAAGACTGAAGAGGCCTTTCCCGCATCCCCTTCCGGTGTGCCCCTTGGTGTAATGGATTAGCGCGCGGTCTCCCACGTGCAGTGTCGGAGTTCGGATCCCGGACGATTTAATTTTTTGCTTTTGGTAGTTCGGCAACAAACATATTTCTAGGCTCGGCTGTGTGAGGTTTAGGCCTGGCTCTCGCCCCAGCGCCGCAGGCCAAAGAAAAGGTCCCTGGCTCGGGCCGCGCCGCAGGCCAAATCCTGGCAAAAACCAGTAACTAGCGCCGCAGGCTCACAGATCCTGGCGGAACGCTGGTTCTGGCGCCGCAGGCCAAAGAATGGCTCCTTGACCTAGGCTCAGCGCCGCAGGCTAAAAACGAAGGTGTTCAAATTCATGGTTCCTGGATTAGGTCCAGTGGAAAATGGCCACGAAGCGGTCTTTTCCACTGGTTTCATAATACAACAACCTCCGTCATCGCTAAATACAATTCGGACGCTAATTTCCCGTGTGTCCTTTCGGGGGCCACAAGTGCCAATCAAAAAGTGTCCCTGTTGGGGGAAGCCGAAGGCCCTCCAGCCAAAAAACACCGGTTTCTATAGCGACTTGGCCTAACTGATCTACCTGTTCGACTAGTTGGCCAACAGCTTCACCTGGTCTGTATTGACTGGACTATTCTACTGTAGACAGCTGCAAAATGACGGCCATGCCTCATCAGGTACTGTATCTCTCCGTGTCCTATTGGTTACTGTGTCCCGTTTATAGGAAAGAAGGACTTCAGCAACAACTGATGAGCAAGGAGAATATGAGCAGGAGGTGTTGATTTGGGGTTTTGAAGGGAGCAGGAAGTTTAAATGATTTTCTGGTTTGTATTAGGTTGATTTGGCTTCGGGAAGCTGGGTAAGACAAAACTCAATCCTCGAGATCACTCGGGTTGAGCCAGCTCGTGCTCAAACCCAAAGCCGGCCTCCAGTAAGCCTGTTTTTCGAGCGGATTGAGTCGGAACTTCGAATATCGCTAATCTGGATGCTAAAGAATGAGTGAGACGAAAACTCAATCCTCGAGATCAGTCGTGATCACTGCTGCTTGTGCTCAAATTGAAAGGTCAGACTCCAGGTCGCTCAGCTTTGAAGCGGATTGAGCCGCAACTCAGAGGATCGGCATTCAGGATCGCAATGACTGGACCTAACTTGCGGACTTTCTATTCGGAAGGAAAGGTGGACTTGGACCCCCGAAATATTCAATCCTACAAACTACACCCCATTAATGTGTTAATGCTATCAAACGACTACATGATGGTCAGAAAACGTAATTTTCGGCATGATTCTACTTGGAAGCACTAATAACTTGCAAGGATTTGCGGGATTCATTACGAGGAACGGCTGCTTTCTGCTCTCTGTTCAAAACATTTTGACTCATGCTTATTCCCCAACTTGCTGCAGATCATCTTGATTGGAACGGCTTTCCCCAACTGGAGACAGGAGTGACTCGTACTACTTCGCCCAAATTCCATTGGCTTGCAGAGTAACCGTCCCCTTCGAAATGACCTTCCCTTTAAATGGTCTTTCTCCTCATCCTCCTCCTCATGCTCCTCTTTTCCCTCGATACCCAATCCAGTCCACTTGTCTATCAGCTCATTATCGACCTTCCTTCTTTCCCCTCCCCCTTCCCTCTTTTTGTCAGATCTCGCCGGGGGTGGGGCTAAAATAACATTTTAGTCCCCTTAATGGCCATTCAAAATTTTATTGTGTTTTAGAAAGGTTCGGAGCAAAGGCTAGTCCATTAATTGGCAAACGACCGTCCTCTGCTAAAAGCTACATTGTGATTTGGCGTCTCTTTCGTCAACTTGCGCTGTCTCGGAATGGCTTTTGCGCCCAGGTTGCAGTTTACCGTAAAAAACTCAATCCATCATCCTGATTAGAAACCTTAGAAAGCTATTGAAGACCAGCGCCCAAACCGCTTCGCGGGCCTTGGGCGCTGGAATGCGGCCTTGCCTGAAAAATTTGACTTCCTGATAGCACGGTCCTTCGACCCCTTCCCCCCCGGCCACATGCGAGTGCAACTGGCAAAAATGAGGAAATTGTATTTTTCCGCATTATGCAAATTAGCCCTCAGGGACCCCTAAAATGAATAAAACCGGCTTTAACTTTGTAAACTTGTATTTTATCGAAATTCTGACAACGCCATCGGAAAGAGGAGGGTCGATTCCTCCGGGGGACGGAGAATTAGGGCATTTTATGCACGGGAAGGCCTCAAATCGGGCCTCGAAAGTGACATCCAACACACACAAAGAAACGCGACCAAATTATATAAGGTAGGATATTTATTAGTGGTCACTTAAGGTTAAAAAAGAGAATAATATCTCTCATTACTCGAAAATACAGTACTTTCGGCGCTTACAAACTGCCAGGAAACTCTAGCTGCTGTGAAAACTCAATCCTTCCGTTTCGTATAATTTCTTGAAATTTTCACCATTTGCTTCATTTAATGACAGATTATCGAAAGCAAGCAATATTTTGGCTGAATCGATAATTAGAAAGAATTTTTTGAGGTTTTTGCTCTATCGTAAAATCTTCCTCCCAACCCAAACTGACCACGTATCCGGTTGTTAGCCTCTGAATAGAACTGTGAAATGCCTCTCCCTCTTCTGACATTCAGGGACGAGGATTTCACTTTCCGTTTGTGGCTATTCGAACAGGGCCGGAGGGTGTGAGTAGGCAAATATCGACCGTCTCCATCGGCCATTCCACCAACCATCCATCTACGATCGGGTGGGGTGGCTACCATTTCCGAGATTCCATTTGGTCGATGCATTTCCGGTCATGTTTTTCTCGCTTTTGGCAGTCAGTAAAATTCTTGATCGACAAGTTAGTGGTCTAATGAATCTACAACAGCCTGCCCGCATCATTTTCGAATCCAATATTTCGCTTTTTGCTACTTTGTATTCCACTCCAAATTCCACGTTTTGAGAACTTTTTCTTTGCCGCAAAATGATAAATGTTGTGGAAAGCTTAAATTATAGTTTTTAACTAAATTGAAAACGTTTAGAAAGCTTAATTCCGGAATTTCCATTTCTAGTTTTTTTGTCCGACAATTTCTTGAGTGAAGTACATCAATTTGGGTTAGATAACTTAATATTCGTTAAAAACCTCGAAAACACTCTTTTGACGACCAGTACGGCTAAGTTTAATTTAAAAATGAAATTAATCTCGAACTGCAGGATTGAGTTTTTAATTTTTTCCTCATTTCGCCCAAATTCGATCCCATGCTCATCTAGCTTTTCCCGCTTCCCGAATAGATTATAGTTTTATCCCATAAACTGACTCACAACGATTAGCATTTTAAACTTCCCGTGCCCCAGTTCGAGTGGTTGATGCCCAATTGAGCCGTTCCATCAATCCAACCCAAGCGGGGTGTAGAGGTAGAGGCATGCCTAGGCTATAACGAGGTAAAGTGGACCTGCTCCCCTCCCCTCCAATGCCATCCAATTTTGGTTGTCCGACCGATACGACACGGTTCATGTCGCATAAATCTCCCTTTTTCACTACACGTGCCATAATCGTAAATATTTTCGGTAATTAGGGCCTATTTTGGCCGATTTCCAGCCGGTACACAACTTTTCACCTGCCTTCTCCGTTTTGGTCGGAAGCCATACTTCCGAAGCGGGTTTTGTATAGAATTGGCTTTCCTGGCCGCCGCTTCATAAATTTCCGGAGTGATTTGAAAGTTATTTGTTTTTTAAGTTTTTTTGGAGGCTAGCATCTCGACTTTTTATGAGATTTTTCGACTTTTTGGCTTCCACTTCAGCGGATTTTGGCGAGAAGCCGTATTTCTGAGGCTGTTTTGTATCGGAATCACTTGTCTGACATCCGCTTCATCTTTTCACCAGGGATTTTGAAGCATTTTCATCTATAAATTTTTAGACACTAAAATTTTCCGACTTGTCAGCCTAATTTCAAATTTCCGGCTTCCAGGTTAGCTATAAAATTGCCATTTCGTTTCCTGTCCCCAGAGCCACAAAAATAACTGGGGACTGGCTGGGTGGACACACAAGCCACCGACAAGCTTCAGCTGCTGACTAGCGGCTATTGTTTGCCCCTTTTTTCCGCTTCTTTGCTGACTCGACTGACCACTAGCCACCAAAAGGAGAATTCTCTCGGGTTACACCACTACCTCAAAAAAAGGGACACGCTTTAGTCAGGGGAAAGAGGCGTGAAAAGTCGCGACACACGCGTGATTAGGCGTGGAGGGGACTGTTTTGGTAAATAGGGTCTGACGGGGCGAAATTTAGTTATCGGCGGGCTAGGGTAAGGGCCATTAATGCGTTGCCCGGCAGAATATTGATAAAAATATTTTGACATCCATTTTCTAGCATTTCTTTGTAAAAGCAAGGTTTTTCGAAGTATTTAAGGGCACCGTAAGGGGGAAGACACAGATCTGTCATTAGTGCGCGTACGTAGTCTCCCGGAGCCTAGCCCTTATCGATCTGCTAGACGGGACCCAAGCAACACGAAAATTATATTTTCTGTTTTCTACAGTACTTTTTCAAGGATTGAGTTTTTGTAACAGCCCATGTCCAGAAGCCATAAATCTGCGATTAGTGCGCGTACCTGGTGCTCCTGAGCAGTAAACCTTCTCGATTCCCTTCTAGCTGGGACCCAACCTCACCAAAAATCATATTTTCCGTTAGTTACAGTTATTTTTCAAAGATTGAGTTTTTGGACCCACACGTGGTAGCGGCCAAGGGGTTACGGTAGCCCCTTCAAGATGCCACCTGAAAATCTAGAGACACCATTGGTGCATGCCAGCTGACTCATACGTGTCCGGTTCCGGATGCGGTCCATTCCCTTCTAGCCTTTTTCTCTCCCCCTCTTCCCCTCTATTTATTTTCCTCGCGTCGGGACCCAGGCTGATTCCGCGCGGACAAGGTCCCTCGGAGCCTCCGGGGTCCTTTGTCTTCCCCGAGAGAGACCAACTGGAGGTCAGATCCCACTATACCCATTCGGGCACTCTTCTTTCGATCATTATCATCTTCTGCAATGATAGGATTGGTTAGAATAGCAAATTTCCATAGCTTTTGCTTTGCATGAGGTTTCATATGGCTGGTAAAAAGGTTTTTCTCTTTTTTGCCATCGAACCTCCGGCCGAGCGAGATGACGTACTCCAAATTACGATCAAGTATGGAAAATACTTTTCTTTTGTTTTTTCCTGAACGATTTTCAACGTTTCCGTGCGTCCGGGAGCGCCGGTCTAGCAATTTCAAAGTAAAAACTCAATCCTAGAAATTCCCGTTTTATAAAAAGCTTTTTGGTGTAATTCCTTGCTTGTAAGTCAGAAAAGAACAGCCTAGCATTGTTTTGGCTCGCCGCGGTCTAGACGTCTAGAAAATTTCTTTTGAAGCTGCCCGGCGATCTAGCATCAAAAACTCAATCCTTGAAATTCGCGGGTACAATTCAAATAGGCGGGGGAAAGATTTAGGCGGGGGAAACCAACTTTTTTCCGGGCGGCCCTGGTGGGGATAGTAATCAAATATAAAGTGTTTTCACATTGTTTTTAGCAAAATTTAAGCCTATCTGAATCGGAAAAACTTTTTAAAAAGTTAGAAAAACGCTTGAAAAAGTCGAAAATTTGGTCATTTTTGGGCCGAAAAAATTGATTTTTCGACCTAAAATTAAATTTTTTTAATTAAGTTTTGTAAAGTTTTTATGTTTAGAAATCGCTATAAACAATTTAGAAACACTTCCACTATTTATATAAAAAATATAGGCTTGGGCGGAAAAAAGTTCGGTTTCCCCCTGCCTAAATCTTTCCCCCCCGCCTATTTGAATTGTACCAATTCGCGTTTTCAATCTGACTTTTTTACTTAATCCATTCCGTGTAAACCAGAAAAGAAAAGCCTAGCATTATTTTTGTGTTTTTTGCCTGCCAAAAGCTGCAGGACCTAAAATTTCACCGCGGATGCGTACGCGCTGCTATCGCGCCCTCCCTTTCATTCATTCCTTTACCGCCTTTCCGACCGCTTCCGTTTCTACTATTGTCATTTTCTTCAGCGAGCACCTCGTCGGGCTCTTCTTCCTTCTCTTCCTCATCTACCAGTCGACATCATCATCGTGGTGGTCGAGACAAGAAGAAGAAGAAGGTGGCTATGGGAGGGCGTCGTATCCAACCGACAGCACCCCCGGTCGAACTCTATGCCGGCGATTTCTCAGCCGAATCGGGTAGAAGACAACATAGCCCTCCACCATCATATCCAGGCTCTATCGCTTCGAGGAGAACACATTTTGCACATGATAGAGATTCGATCTATCAACGGATTGACAGAGGAGGAGATGATTCCGAAGATGAGAGCACGAAGGAGCCACCTGTTGAAGTCATTTCTACCGATAAAGCCGCTCGATTCCATCCCAAAACGATCAGTCCGAGGAAGAAGAATAAGAGGAGGAGGGAGAATCCTATGTATCACACTAAAAGGTGCATTACCGGAAGTTACACTGGATACTGTAGAGGATTATTGTAATTTTTTGGCGTTAAAATATATATTTCTAAATTTAGTATTCAAAATTGGTTTTTCTGACTGAAATTTATAAAGTTTCTGACTTTCTGACTAGAAAAGCAGACTTCAAAACTCAAAAATGCATAGTTTTAATTTTTCAGGGGATGCACGGACGTGATCTGCTGTTTTCTGTTTATGCTGTTCATCGCCGGATGGGGATTCATCGCCGTTATAGGTATAAACTAACAAAATGTCTGCCATTCCTTCGTTTTAGGCTTCCTTCAAGGCAACCCGGAACGTCTGATCCACCCAATGGATTCTCATGGAAGACGCTGTGGATTCGCGAGGACTGGCGCTTATGATCTAACGTTCGTGTTTAGCCATCAACTGACCTATTACCGTTTTTAGGAGCAAGCCATATCTTCTGTTCTTCGATATGACGGCCTGTATCTCGTATTCAACATTGCTGGCCGGCTGCCAGACACCACAGGTACGTGCCATTCCTAATTTCGGCCCAACAGGTGCTAAAACTCAATCCTCGAAAAATGTATTTTTGGACGTGTGAAATGTGTTTTCGTAATTGCCGCATGGCAGAATAAGCAAAAATAGGAATGAAATAGGTTTTCAAAGCAAAATTGGCCGCCAAAACAATTTCTTTATCGTTAGTTTGTGACGGACGCTGGAAAAGGAACAATAAAAACTCAATCCCCGAAAAAGATATTCGTTCGTTAGTTTTTAGACGGTAGTTTCGTAACGTCCTGAAGTCAGAATAAGCAAAAATGAGAATGGATTAGTTTGTGATAGCAAAATCGACCGCCAAAACGCCTTCTTGAGCTTTTGACGATTGCTTGGAAAAGACAACCCTGAAAAACTCAATCCTTGAAAAAGTCTTGTAGCATCCTATAAACTGGACATTTATCGATTACGCCATCCAATGTAACTAGAAATGAGGATAATTTTGAAAATATTTCTATTTCAGTCATCTTAGACGAGTTTGTTTCAGATCTGTGTGCCGACGTGCCCACAGAACTACTTCTCGTACCTTCAACTGAAGGTGTTCTCCGATGGTTCTCTTCCATTCAACGAGATGGTCAAGGCCAATATGTACTGTGTTGATGGGTTTGATGCCTCTACACTCACCACATTTGCCCTTGTACAACAAGCCGTCAACGACCGCAAATGCGCCAAGTACACCGTCCCTTCAGCTCCAGGTAATCTAATCATTTTTGCGCTTTTCGTCGCGTTAATATTTTCATAGCGGTAATTGACAGCCAGCTAATCGATTGCTTTAGTTCTGGGCCGTTGTATGCCGCAGATTCTGATCGGGACGGTGGAAGAGTTGGACAAGCTACAAGCCGCCAATGGAACTCTCGATGTATTGATTGGACAATTTGGAGATGATGGAGGAACCATTCCAAAGCAGACCATGCTCAATGACACCAGCAAGTACGTTCCCCTCAACCTCAACCACACCAGACCCCCCCCCCGATAATGTAAAAGTACTGAAAATTTTCTTTTTTTCAGGATGGTAGGCGAGGTGATACTATCTGAGGGCGTGTTGACCAAGATGGCGTCTGATTTGGCACAGGTATCAGAGGGTAGTTGCTCACAAATCGGCTGTATTTTTCAGAGCTGGTGGCAAATCCTGACGTTGATCATCATCGCTGGTGTACTCGCATTCCTATGGACGGTTGTCATGAGGATATTTGGATCGTTGATGATATGGTCTTCGATTGGGATTATTGTCGGCGGGCTGAGTGTCGGTGCGTCTTTAAAAGTCGTTAAAAGTTGTTTTTATATCCCTTTAAAACTGTTTTCTGTCTAGCAACAATAATTTTCCACAACTTTCCAGGTTGCGGCTACTGTTGGCTGAAATGGAATGGCCTAAAAGCGTCAGGAGCTACAGATGATTTCTCCTTCCAGCCAATCTTCGAGCTCTACTTTGAGATGCCAACCACTTGGCTCGTTTTTGGTATGCAGCTCAAAAGCTATCATCTCTGTCTATTTACAGCAATTGGAGGCAGTGCCATTCTTCTGATCATCGTCCTCATCCTACTCTGTGTCGCCAGTCGGATCCGTCTTGGTGTGGCGATGATCGAGGAGAGCAGCAAGTAAGGATGGGCGAAAAACTCAATCCTTCAAAATGGAATTTATATGGCGTAATTTCCGGCAAAAATTTTGTAAGCCGCCAGTAAAACTGTAGCAAAACCCCTTTAGTGCTTATTTTTTTAGAGCAATCGCTCACATGATGTCGACATTGATCTTCCCGATCTTCCCCTTCCTCCTCCATATCATCGTATTTATTGTCTGGGGTACTGTAGCCATCTGGTTGGCATCAACAGGAGAAGAGAATTGTCGACAACAGGGACAAACTGCCAATCAGACAATGGCCAATCCCAGATGTGACTGTGCTACGCTGGGAATTGTACGTTTGGAGACTTCAGACTACAAACGTTCAATTTTTCAGGATACGAATTGTGTGTACGTGAATGTGACGCGAGATAATGATCAAGTCTTCTGGTTCCAAGCCTACAATCTCTTTGCTTTCTTCTGGATGACGTGTTTTGTCACGGCTTTAGGTATCAAAACCACAATTGTCGTACAGTTTATCCTTTTCAGGGGAAATTGCGCTAGCTGGGGCGTTTGCCAGTCATTATTGGGCTGTCGACAAGAATCGAGACATCCCCACGTTTCCGGTGCTGCGAGCGCTTTGCTTTGCCATGAAGTAAGTCAAGCATCACCCTTGTTTAAGGGGTGATAAAACCAAAAACGTCATCTAACCTTTTATGCCGTTTAAAAAAATTTCTTACGGTTTTCGAATTTTGGCTGAAAATTACCAAAGCCCTAGTTTTTCAATAAATTTTTTTTGCGATTTTCAACTTTTTTGGGATCCAAATCAATAATTCCGCCACTTTGCAGATATAACCTCGGCTCGTTGGCGTTTGGCAGTCTCCTAATCGCCATCGTCAAATTCATCCGTGTCATCCTGGATTATCTCGACAAGAAATCACAGACTACCCAGAATTCTGTCCTCAAAGCCATTTTCTGGTAACCTTTTCGCATTTTTCATCAAATGTCAATATTTTAGCCTTCTGAAATGTTGGTTCTGGTGTCTGGAGGTGTTCCTCAAGTTTTTGACGAAAAATGCGTATATTATGGTGAGTTTTGAATCTAATTAATTGATATTTCTTCTGTTTAGATGGCCATTTATGGGAAGGGTTTCTTCACCTCAGCCAAAGACAGTTTCTTGCTGTTGACGAGGAATTGTATTCGAGTGGTTGTCATCAATCAAGTCACCGCGTTTCTACTCTTCATCGGGAAAGCCGCGATTACCATCGGAATTGGTGGGTTCGGAAAAGTTATAATTATATTTTTGGCTATTCTGAATGGCATGAAAACCAATTTTGAAATGAAGATCGAAATTAATTCGAAAACTAAGGATTGAGTTTTACTGTAGTCCAAACTGCATGGCGCTACAACTATTTTTGTAAAGAAAAATTTAAATTGACTAAAATTTAAGGATTTAGTTTCATATAATTCAATCTGTGTAGCAATTCACCTATTTTCGAAAAGAAAATTTAAATTTATTGAAAAACAGCGGATTGCGTCTTACTGTAATCCAGTCTGGATGCCAGTAAATAGGTTTTCGCCGAGAAAATACGATTTTTTTTTGGAAAAAAATAGGATGTAGTTGACAGTAAAATTTATGTTTTTCCAGGTTACTAGCTAACTCGTCGATTTCCAGGTGTGGTGGCGTATTTCTGGTTCACAGGCAAATGGACGATAGATGGGATTCCCCGTGTGGATCTGTACTATTATTTCCTTCCAATCATCATTGTCCTCATCGGCTCCTATTTCATTGCCGATATGTTCTTTGATGTCTACGAGATGGCTGTCGATACAACCTTCAT
The DNA here is from genome assembly GCA_958295435.1 of Mesorhabditis spiculigera. Classification (NCBI taxonomy): domain Eukaryota; kingdom Metazoa; phylum Nematoda; class Chromadorea; order Rhabditida; family Rhabditidae; genus Mesorhabditis; species Mesorhabditis spiculigera. The sequence goes on along the minus strand of CATQJA010001039.1, from coordinate 166,532 downwards.
TTGCTTTTGTAAGTTGTTTTTACATGGTTTGGCTTAGGAATTTGGAACGTAATATTTTCTGCCCGCCAAAGGGTAGACAGACCATTATTCTACAAAAACCCGGCTTCTTCAAAACGTCGCCCCCGACCGTCAAATTTATTTTGCAAAAAAGGCTGGGTGGCGGTGGCGGCAGGGAAACTGATTCACCCTGGCGGCATGACGCCCACTTAATTTCGACTGTCGATTTTTGGGCCGGGCGCTTTTGCCATTTTTGGCCATGTTGGTTGACAATTTGATGATTGAGCACCAGAAAAAGCTGTAGCTCTGAACAATTGAGGATTGAGCTTGAGTTTTCGCTTTTCTGATCGATCGGCACGAGATTTGAGTGGCAAAAGATTGAATCGAGTTAAAAATTGAGGATGGAGTTTCACTTTCTCTATTTTCAGTGGAAGACGGCGAACAGAATGACGGCAGCCCCGAGAAACCCTTCTTCATGTCGGCCAATCTGCTGAAGATACTCGGGAAGAAGAACGAGACCCATATCAACGTCTCCAGCTCGTCCTCCGCCTCCAAATAAGCCATTTTCATTTTCTGTTTGTATTTATTTATTTATCGAATTGAATTGCATATCTATATTTGTGATATCCTTTCTGTGGCCTTTGCTTAAAAATTTCCTCTCCAATTGACATTTTATGCATTCCGTTTCGGGTTTTTTGCACTAATTGCAGGGCAGATGGGTCATTTTTGGGGTTTAAAGGGACCGGGAAGTAAAAAAAGTCCGTTAAAACCCACGCAACTAGCCAATCTGTACGCCAATCTGTCTAAAACTGGCCGTTTTGGTGGGCCACCCGCCCTCGCTTCCCTCTACCTATTGAATAATTCGTTGTGGCCCTAGGGCCCGGGTCCCTCGTCCGATTTTGCGCCTATTCCCCTCCCCCCCGTATTTGCACAAGGCCCGTTCTCGCACTCCCCTTCCCCTTCCCTTTGCTATGAATGTATTCCGGTAGCCTTTTAGCCACACTGGATCGGGTATTGAGTGAGAGAGAGAGAGACAGACAGACAGCACATATCGTGTTGTCTGTTGTGTCGCGTAGTTTTCCTATTTCCCCTTTGCATCCCCTATCTCTACGGGTTATCCTCCTTCCCGCCCTCCTTCTAGTCATCCACCAACCCCCGAATATCTCGACTATATGCTCCTTCTCATTCCCTTTTCGTGCTCTTGCTCCTTTCCCTTGAGCTCGACCTCCTTCAGGTTATCTTTTTCTGCTCTACTTACACTAACTCTACTTTTTCTTGGTGATTTATGCAATACAACTAACGAGAAAGCGAATAAACTTAAAATAATAAACTTTACTAAAACACTTAATTAAAGAATAAACTTTCCATAAGGTTGGTGCTCAAATCGAATTTTGCGCAGAATATCATGCACGGAAGACTCAATCCTGGAAGCTAGAATTTTCGTATATTTAGCTTCCCTGACCGTCAGAGTTAAAAATATTAGAAAATGTGGAATTTGAGTAAAATGGAGGCGTAAAAACGGGCCTTCCCGGTACTGACGGCGCCTTGGCACGAAAAACTCAATCCTTGAAATTGGATTTTTAGCCGAAGGTTCTTTATTTTTCTTGCCAATCAGTTAGTTCTAAATCGAGAGTAGGTCTCTGGAAAAGTAATTAAAAGTAGATTTTGCGTTTCGGGGCTCGCGATGTCTCCCCTCCTTCTCACGTTCGTATCTTTCGTAATTTCTCAAAACTAGTACTTTTTTGGAGAAACCCCCCCATTTCTTCTTCTCCTCATCTGACTCACTTATTATTCCACAGCCCACCGTGCCGATTTCCCAATATATAACACGACGGAAAGGGGTTGTCTGTCTGTCGAGAAATGCTTCTGAAATCCCCCATCCGCTATTCCGAGAGGATATTTCGCAACGCTCTGCGGGCAGTGGAATGGCCAGCGGGCAAAGAGGCTGATGAGTCATCTCTATTCTGTCTGACTCGCCTTCTTTTTTCTTTCTCGATCTCGTGCTCCCCTCAAATGAGTCTTCGATCTCATCCATCTGTCCTTCCGACTCTTCCCTCCACAAAGGACCCTTAGTCACCAACAGATCCATCGCAAAACCTGTTCCCCATTTTCCTTGCCGGTCAGTTTACCGATCCTAACGATTATTTGGAAAGAAAATTGTTCTAGAACATCTGAAAACCGTCACAGGATATCCGAATTATTCCCTTGATTTTCGTGTATCGAGTGAGTGAGTGACTGAGTGAATAAATGAGTGCGACCCATCCAGCCGACTAGTACTGACCGGTTAATTCTCCCCCCAGTAGCCCCTCGGGTCCGTCGAGTCTCTCCTCGGTCATCCCAATCTCTCGTGGACCTCTATCTGACTCTACTCTCTCGAATTGCCCTCTTCTTTTCCTTTCTCCAATTCCCTTCCCCTTTCTTCCCTCTATTTTCCGAACACATCACCATAGTCAACTCACCCACACCAGTCGTATTTATTCGCTACAATTTGTAGCTTTGAAAGCTGGTTTTCTAAATTGGTTTTATAGCGTTTTTGACGAATTTTGGATAGTGTAGGTCGTTTGGGTTGAGTAGATCAGCTTATCGCAAGTGGAATCACTTTGTAAGCATTTCCTGATTTCCTGAGTCAATATTCTAGCTCTTTCTCAGTTTATTGACAAGTTTTATAATTTTTATACGTTTCTGAGTACGTCCTTAATGCTTTTTCGGGGTTTCCGTATTTTCTAGGTAGCTTAATTTGATCCAGTTAGCTTTTGCGCATGGGGCACCAATTTGTAATTTTACAACCAAATTTACACTGATTTTCGCCTGTTTTAAGCAGTTAGAGCCGGTAGCTGACGTTACGCACATGAGGCACCAGTTCGTAAACTAATGCCAATTTCAGGCCCGGTTGTAGGCTAATCCATCTCTAGTTGACAAACAAATCGCGTTCCCTAGCGTAGTAGACAGGCCAGACAATGTGACCATCGATTCCATGGTTAGGGGGTGTCTCGCCAGGGGGGGTAATGGCCAAGTACCCAATTCCCCATTCGTTCTTCTTTCTTCTGCTCAGAATCAATGGCTTAATCCAAGTGGCTGTGGTTGTGGAGCATGTGGGCCATCTGTCGAGGTCCTTCGTCAGCCAGTATAGAGAGTAGACCAGGGGGAAGGAAGGGAAGGGTGATTCGTTGTTTGGACGGGCCAGGGTGGTAGAGGGGGTAGCGAGGGGAGGGGGGGGGGCGGGACGCGCGATCGGACTCTCCTGGGGGTCGCCACGAATCGATGCAATGGAAGGAAGGACGGAAGGGGCGAACAGGTCGTCAGACAGATCTGTCTGTCAGTATGTCGATCTGTGTGTCCTTGTGTCCTCTTCCTCTTCTTCTCTACCTCATTCTCCTTTCTATACCGGCGGGTCAGACCGGCTGGCCTCACTCCCCGCCTCGATCTGTCCCTCAACCGCGCGCACATGCACGTACCTACTCCTTCTTCTTCTTCTTCTTCTTCTTCCCCTCCTTTCATGCAGCCCGAGTTCCTTGGTTTTTTGGCGCCTAAATTTGAGCCCGGCTTTGCAACAAGGGTTTTTGAGTTAATTTTTGCGATTCCGTCATGTCCGGATATTTTGCTGTATTTTGTTTCTATTTTTCTTGAAAATTTCTAATTTAGTTCGATTTTTGGCGCTGGCATTGAGAGCATTCGAAAGCCCGCGCAGCGGACGCCGTTCTATAATTTTCTAGCGGTTTTTTACGAAGTTTTTGCCGCGTTTCGACTGTGTTTTCTGGGCTTCTCTGGTAGTAGATTCACGCGTTTTTTACGCGCCATCGAAAGCCCGCGCCGCGCACTGTGTGCCAGAATTTTCCGGGGGTTTTTGTTGAGTTTTGAGCGCGTTCCCAACTGTTTTTAGACTTCCAGTCTGCTGCTGCTTCCAGCAAACTTACGCGATTTTTCGTCCCATTCAAAAGCCCGCGCTGCGCTTGACGTTCTCGAAACTTTTCGCGGCTTGTTGCAGATTTTTTTGGCGCCTCTTTTAGCGCTGTATTCCTCCAGCAAACTAGCTGCTACCTACCCGCCACCTATCCTCCATGTTTTTCGCACTAAAAAATGAATGTGGGTGGCGCTGTGGGGAGTGTGTCAGTCAGTCAGTCAATTCAGCCCTCCTCTACCTCTATTCCATTCGATTGTGCATTCTCTATGCTCTACTCTCTGTATCGAACGTGTTTACCCCATCCCCCTCATCGTCCCCCTGCCCCCCATTTTCCGCTTATCTCGCTAATTTTCCGATTTCAGGTAGTTGGGGGGTGGCTGCTCTGAATAGTATACTATTCATTGTCTATTTTGTCCAAAACGACTACTCTTTCGGCCATCTCTCTCTTCCCCCTCTTTTTCAATGTCTTTTAGATAAGCAAAGGGCTGTATGGGTGTGTGTGTGTGTGTCTCGCCCTTATTATTGACTGATTTGCGGTGACTCAACAGTCACCAAGATTAATTCCATCTTACGGCAGCCCACACAGTCCTTTTTTCTTCTAATCGATCGCGATGTGAATCACTTGACGGGGGTGGAGCTGATGTTTTGTCTTCGGCGGCATTTCCCGAGCCCTGATGCCTCACATTTCGCGTTTCTCCGGGTCTTCTGGCGATTTGTAAATTTTCAGGAGTTTTTGATTTTTTGGAATTTTATAGGGTTGATGTTTTTCTTTCATCGTTTTTGAGGTTGTGCTCCGTTTTTTTTCTTTTGCTTCTCGTTTGTAAGACGGATACTTCTAATTCGGCGTATTGTCCAGGAAGTACACGACAGAATGTCCGGCTGGGCTGCCTACATCACCAACTTGACCGCCGCCTCATCCCACATCCAGAAAGCGGCCATCGTCGGATTCCCCGATGCCGCTGTGTGGGCTCGGTCAGAGGGCGCCAACCAATTTCAGGTACATTTTTGGCGCAGATCTTGTTTTTCTTTTCTTATGCTTTTCATTCTATACCAGGTTGAAAAGCCGCTTCGCTTTGGACCAATGAAAGTTTACACTTTGCATAATTCGCGCGACCCAAACTGAACAGTGAAAAATGCGCGCTCTGCTCCTTTATATTGGGTACCCCCACTTCCAGTGTATGATAATTGATTCCTAACAAAGAGTGTCTTTTGGTTTTTCAGCAAAAACTAAAATTTAATGTCGAAAATCGACGCGTTTGCTAAATCGGATGAGCGTGCAGTCATCTCCTGGACATTACGCACCTAATGACGTACCATACATGCCCCTAAGTACTTCCCGTCTTGAGATACTGCTGGAACAACCTGACGGAAGTTGCATGCAAAGTGCACACACACACACAATTTTATATATATAGTAGGATTTGTCCCCTTTCCAGGCAACGGAGGCCGAGCTGAAGACGTTGGTGAGCGGCTTCAACAACCCGATGGAGGTGCCGGCCCGGGGAGCCGATCTCGAAGGAGTGCACTACATCGTCCCCAGGGCTGATGAGAAGGTCATCTTTGGCAAGCAGGGAAAGAGCGGATTCTTCGCCGTCAAGACTGCTAAAGGTATACGATTTTTTCAACGTTTTTCGGCGTTATTTCGTTCGCTGGATTTTTTTATCGGAACGGGAATTCGGGCGTTATTTTCACAGGGCCAGCCTGGGAAAGGCCATAGAAAAATTTGGAGGGGTTTTTCGATTTTCCACATGATTTTTGTGAATTTGATTTTTTGGTTTTTTCGCCCAATGGAGGCGGTCCTTTGAAGTTATCAGGCATTTCTAGTTTTCTACAAAAACGCCCCCCGATAATGCCAAAGATCCGAAAATTCAGCTTTCAGTTATCAGAAATTTCTAGGTTTATACAACCCCCCCCCGATAATACCAAAGATCCGAAAATTCAGCTTTGATTTATCAGACATTTCTAGGTTTATACAACCCCCCCGATAATGCCAAAGATCCGAAAATTCAGCTTTCTTCTAGTTTGTGGACCTTCTGATTATGCTTTTTCAGCGGTGCTGGTAGCCATCTACAAGGGCGAGTCGGCCGAGGGATCCGAGGTTCGGGCTGCCGTCGAGAAATTGGCCGAGTATCTGGCCAGCACCGGGTATTAGAAGAAGATGATCAACACGAGCTGAAGACGTTCTCTCTCTCTCTTCTGCCCCGTTTCTCCCCTCTCCATCTGCCTTCAAAACGGGCCCCCGTTCCATGTTATCCATTCCCCTCTATCTATTCTCGATTCTTCACGGCGTCTTAGGCCTTACTTGGAGCGCGCACGGGGGATCGGGAGGGACAGGGCTAGGCCACGCCCCCTTTTAGTCCCCAAAATGTATGGGAAAAAGCTTTCTAAAGGCTATAACTTTTTTTCGAAAAACAATTAGAAATGTTCCGCCTGGCGATCGATAGAGAAGACTATAGGGAACATTTTAGTCAAAGAATTTGGGCGATCGCCGGGAAAAATAAAGACTTGAAACGTTTTGAAGCAAAAATCAAGAGTTTTTCTGGTTACGGCCTCGGGACCGTCCCATCTGCCTAATTTTCTACGTGGACTTCGCAAAGATTTATTGATGGTGCATTGCAGAAACGTTTTGCAAAAAAAGCAAAACGGTGTCGCGTCTTTATGCGAGGGGAGGAATCGAACCAGGACCCCGCGCCTGTCACTCCGACCGCCGCCTTAGACCACTAGGCCATGCCCGTCCCCACCCCCCCGTGCGCGCTCTAAGACACCGTGTCTTGTGACTGTTGTAAATGCTGCTTTGCCAGCTTCTCTCTTCTCTTCATTCCCTTCATTCCCTTCAACACCCGATCATTCCCAATTCAGTTCCTCTTTCTCTTCCCCCCTCTCAGATCCGAGTGTCTCTCATCGTATTGTGCTTCTCCTTCTCCCCCTCTCTTTTTTAATATATGCATCTTCTTCTGCCCTCCTCCCCGTCTCATCTTCTCTCTTTTTCATTTTGCTTTCCACGTTGTCAAATTGTCATAATGTAATAAACGCTAAGCTTCCAACAGAGTGCACTTTTAGACAGGAAATCACGTGAAATGGAGCAGATCTGTTTTTGTCTGAAGAATTGCTGCTAGTTGGCCTAGAAATTGGCTTTTCCAGGCATGATCATTGAGTTAGTACGAAAAGGCGTTGCAAAAAGCTGATCAGTCTGGAAGGATCTCGGCTAAATTGCCTGAACATACGGGGTTCCATGGCTTTGTAAACTTTATTTTTCCCAAATAATCGCGCTGCTAGTTGACCTAAGATCCCATGTTTATACGCATTTTACGTCATTTTTTTAGGAAGGCTACTCCTGGAGATTCACTGCTAGTTTACATAAAAAATTCAGTTTTTCGCAGTATCAAAGGGCTGAGATTTCCTAAATAATCGCTGCTAGTTGACCTATATCCAATTTCTGGACGTTCTCGTACGCCTTTTACCTAGTTTGGTAGAAACGATAGTTTTCCTAAAGTGTCTCTGCCGGTTTGCGTCAAAAACCGGGATTTTCGATTAATCAAAAGCCGATGTTTCCTCAAGAATCTTTGCTCGTGGTCCTAAAAATCAGATTTTTCGACTTTCGTTCAATTCGTTGTCGTGCAGTTTGTTAGCTAACTTATTTTGCTAGAGCATCACTGCTGCCTGGCCTAAAAATAAGGGTCCTTTCGTTCAATGCCCTAAATTGCCTGAAAATCGGACGCTTTGCCTTGTTTTCTCTAAGCAAAAACGGTTTTCTTAAAGTATTGCTGCTAAGCTGCCATAATCCGAATTTCTCGACTTTATACAGTGTACTGAGCCGCTAGGCCAGCTAGCCAGCCATTTTGTAGAAAAAGGTTTATTTTTGAAACGTACAATAATGATAGGCACTAAATATAGAGCAGAGAAGACTGAAGGGGTAGCAGCTGATGCAGGGGGAAGAGCATCATATAAACTAATGATAAAGCAGAGATCGATCCGTATTATAAACAATTCTATTATCGGAAATCGGATCCATTAATATTCACAATATTCACCGTCAAATAACAACAAAATAATCACAACCCCCCTTCTCAGCAATCCAAGAAATTCGCGGCCATCAATAGCTCCAACGCCACATCGGGTTCGATGCTGAATTCGGGGATCTCGGCCGCCGAATTGGTGTATCGCGTCTTGTACGCAAAATAGTTGCACACTTTCACGAGAACGTGAGACCTGAAAGACGGGAGTTTGTAGCTTGTAGCTTATTCTTTAAGCTTTAGCTTAGCTTTTTAGCCATTTTTAGACCTACGGAATCTCGCGGAAAATCACTTCGTTCGCCTCGTTTTCCGTGAAAGTGCCCGGGCCGCTGAAAATTACTGGGGTTTTTAGGTTAAATTGTGTTTGCTTCAGAAGATTTTGATGACGGATTTTAGCTGTTTTCTGGGGTTTCAGCCTTAAAATTTTCGTGTTTTAGCAACAAATGGTCCCTGCTGGCTTTTCTGGCGTTCAGAAAAAAATAGTGAGCGTTTCTTAAACGCTCCCTGCTAGCCAGCATAGCTCACAAAAAGTTTAGAAAGAAATTATCGAGTTTTTTCGGGTTTTTAGCCCACCTGAGCATAGCCTTGATAGTGCCAGAAATGAGGGCATTATCCCTCTTGACGAAGAACTCGTGCCCGTCACTGCTCACCAGTTTCACGTAGTTCGAATCGGGCCCGTCCACAATAATATCTGCATCGATTTTATACTTTTCAACCTTTTTCTTACTTACCATATTCGTAGCCCTCACCCATCTTCGTCGTTTAAAAATCTAAACTTTTTCATTAAATGCAATTCTTCCGTTAGAAACTATAAACCGGCTACAAACTACGTTTTAACAAGGATCGAGAAGATATTTGAAGACTGAGAACTTCATATTCAAAAACACACGGAAAACAATGATAATATTTATTATTCATTAATCACGCCCAGGGCAACAAAGAAATATATTTGTATTACACATAGAAATAACAAAAAAGGCGTATGGTTGAGCTTATTTTGGCGCGCCGATGGTATTACGTTCTTCCAACTTCTTCTTCTTCGAGGGCGGGTCCGGGCGTTTGGGATTCCTGCAAAAAAAATCGATAATTTCCTGGCGTAAGCGATTGACGTAAAGCGAGAGAGAGAGAGAGAGAGAGAGAGAGAGAGAGAGAGAGTTTAAGAGAGAAATAAAACTCACAGAATCCCTTCGACGGCCTCTTCTCCGAGATGATTGATGAGCATTCGGCACTTATTGTTCGTCTGCAGATTCTCGCGGACCAGCTCCTTGATGCGCAGGCTTCGATCGACGAGAATCATCTCCAGTTGCTTGTTTCTAAAAAAATTATTAAATTTTTGAAATTTGTCCAAAGCTCGAATTTTTTAGTAAGATATTGTGAGCCTCCCCCCGATAACGCAAAAGCTCCGAAGAATTAAACTTTCAAACGTACTTATAAAGCGCGACATCGAGCTGGTCCTTGAGATATTGGTTCTCGCTCATCAACTGGCGAAACTGGGAGGGCTGCTGGATTCTTTGTCGGCCCGTTGACATCCCTTGATGGTGGCCACCCGCCAATTGCCCGTATTCCATTCCCATGTGGCCTCTGAAAAAAAGGAATTTAATTGATCTTTTAAGAAATCACGCAAAAAATTGGTACTGGACTGTTAGCGGCGGGGGGGGGGGTTTAGAAGCTGTATAGCCTAAAATTTTATAGTGTTTTTCGTAGTCTTAGAACACGGAAAAGCCATAAAAATAACTTTCAAAATTTGGAAAATTCTAACTTTTTCAAATTTGTAATTTTTTATTTTTTCTATATTAAAAATTTCCTTTAAAAATATGTAAATTGTATGCATAAGACTATTGAAACACTACAAGACGCTAGACAAAATTACCTCGCCCGCTAATAGCCCCGTACCTAAAAATCTAAAAAACGTACTCCTCGATGACATCAATGTAAGAAGTGGACGGGTCGCAGATATCATCCGAAGTCACTTCTTCTTGCTGTACCACATCAATATCATCCTTCAGATAGTGATGCTCCTCGTGATGGACATCTTGCTCAACGAATTGAGGCTGGAGATCTTCATCGCTGAAGTATTTCCTGAATTCTGGGATAAAAAGACTCAAATTCTATAAATACCTTCTGGTAGATGATGTCGGCATCAAGCTCAGCGTCTTTGTCAGCGATTGATCACCACGATGCTGGAAATAAAACATCAAAATAATGTAGAAAAAGAGTCCAGTAACAAAATATTTTCAAAAATCATGATTTTCGAGCGATTTTTGTATTTTTTAAACTAAAAAATTACCGGTACAATGGGTACTCGCTCGCCGAGCGGTGCCCCAGTGCCGATGGCCTGTCGTGGACGCCGTATTGTTGGATCATCTTTCGCAGTGCCCGACACGACGACCAATCTCTTCACCACCACTGCTCTTTGTCGCTGATCCGGGGCGTAGGAGGAGGAGGACTGCTGCTGGGAGGAGCTCGATTCCTGAAAAAAACAACGATAAAAATGTAATTTTAAATGTTTTAAAACTTAAAAAGTCATAGCTGAATTTTTTGGCGACAAAATTACGAAATTTCGGGTTTTAACCAGAAATTTGCATGCATTTTCCGCACCGAAAAGACGAATATTTTCTTTTTAGCGCTCCCATAAATCCCAAAAAGCTAGAACCAAAACAATGGCAGTTTTACAGCTGAAAGTAACGGGAGCTAATGTCTTTGGCTTAAAAATGAGGCGTTTTCAAGTTTTCTACAAAAATTTACATGATTTTTAACACCCAGAGGTTCATATTTTGTTTCCCGCCATCGCATCAACCGAAAAAAACTGAAACCAGTAAAACCTAACAAATTTTAAGCTGAAAATGAAAATAACCAAGGCTTTTGGGATAAAAATCGCGAAAATTGAGCTTTTTGGCCTAAATTCACAGATATTTTCCACATCCAGATTTTGAATATCTTGATCTCCACCCTCCAATTAATCTAAAAACCTTTAAAATGCAATACACACCTCATTCTGTCCCATCGTCGGCGGTTTGTGCTGCTTCCTTGGCATGACAGCCACTGGGGCCTTCCTTCGAACGCCTGGCTTTGGCGTCAATCCATCCATCACAAACGGAGAGAACACCGGGCTCGTCATATTCTAAAAGCAAAAAATAATATACCCCCATTTTTTTGTAATTTGATAGGTTGAAAGGGGGGGTTCTTTCCAAAGGCTGCTGATTCCCCTCGGGGATGCCATTACGACTGGATATGCCCTTTGCACGGCAGGGGAATCGTGGTGAGACCCCGACAATTTGAATTCGGGATTCGCGAAAATCAACAAAAAAATTTATCGTATCTGTTAATAAAAAAAGGTTACAAAATGGAAATTACATCTTGCTGATCGGCCTCTGAATTGTCCCATTTCTCAGCATATATTAGGGGAAGAGAATCGGGGGAATCGGGCGCAAGCCGTGGTTGGCTGTCGGTGGGCTCTTCTTCTTCTTCTCCTGTTCCAACCTCCACATCAGTGTCCTGAAAATAAAAACAGTAATTTAGTCAGATACAAAATTAGCTACTAGAATTTAGCAGCTACAGATAATAAAAAATACGGCAAATTTTCGAGATTTTTGGAAAGGTGATAATTTTGACCCTTTTTGGTCGATTTCGTCCATGTTTGGCCTAAAAATTCACAAAATTTCCAAAATTTGCAGAAATTTGAAGTGACAGGTTATTTCAAAGCACTATCGACGTGTTTTAGATATAAAATTAAATTACCGGCGGGGTTGCAAGCCAAGGATTCTCGACTTTTCCTTCGTATATGTAGGGGGTGGTATCCTCCTCGCTGAGCTCGATGACTTCTCGCTTGGGGATCAGTGGAGCCACGAGGCCTGGAACTTGTTGTTGGTGCTGTTCTGCCGCTTGTTCTTCAGTAATTTCTTCAGGTTCCCTCTTCACTTCCTAAAAAGGAAATGGAAATTATAAGAGATAAAATACCTGGGAAAAGGGCCCGGGTATGAGGTAATCGTCTGGAGTTGCCCACGGGACGCCGTCTTCCAGATCGACGAACAGGCCCTGCTAGAATTAGAGATTAGATATTTAACATTAAAATCGGGAATTAGCGGATTATTTCCATAGTTTTTATATTATAAATTTAAAACTGGGTTCTTTCGCATTATCGGGGGACCAACTTCTTCTAAGGACCTCATTTTTCAAATATAAACACCGGAAGTTTTTCTCAAATGTTTTTTTATTATTCCTAAACATAAAAACTTTACAAAGTCTTAATAAAAATACAAAAAAATAACGATTTTTCGACCAAAAATACCGGTCTTGGCCAAAATTCCGACGTTTTCAGAAATTTTCTAAGTTTTTAGATGGGTTTTAGTTCAAATATAGTTACATTTTACTAAAAACACTATTAAAATACTTACTAGTACGCTAATAGGTATTTCTGGATTTAAAGAAAAACGTTGATCCCCCGATAACGCGAAAGAGCTAAGTTTAAAGTTCTAAATTAGGTCGCGGAAGTGTTTCTAAACGGTTTTTACTATTCCTAAACGTGAAAAATGCACTAATTTTGATGAAAAAGCTGCAAAAATGGCGATTTCAGCCAAAATTTATCAAAAAAGCCTGTTGTAAGACTTTTTTTGATTGGTTTTTCGGATTTTATGTAGTTAAATTTACCAAAAACTTATCAAAAACACTTCCTATTAATTTACTAGTCATTTCTGGACTTTTAGGAAAAAAGGTGGTCCCTGATAATGCGAAAGATCCTAAATTTAAAAATGATAATTACCATTTCTGGACGGATGACTTGTTGGAAAAGCTGCACTTGATCCGTTTCCAGCCTCTCGTGCGCGACATGTTCTGGCTTGGGGACGAGTGGGGCAGCGGAGGTTGTAATGCCGGGTTCTTCTCGCACCATCTAAATTACACATATAACCAGATGAAAAAAGAAAACATAAGTGGAAAAATATAGAAAACACGAAAAAAGTTTTTTAAAACCGGAAATTTGTACAATTTAGCACGCCGAACACCGGAATTCCGCAGCGGAGTGTGACGGAATAAAACAACGATCGTCATTTGACGTCAAACGGCCTCGTGAATCGTTTTCATTGACTTTATTTTCGAAAAATCGGCAACCCGTATTTAACGCCCTTTCACGCCCTTTCGCGCCCTCCTGTATTTAACGCCCCCTGTATTTGACGCCCCCTGTATTTAACGCCCTCCTGTATTTAACGCCCCTCTTCAGTCACGGCGCTTGTAAATAACGCCCTCCTGTAAATAACGCCCTCCTGTAGTTAACGCCCTCCTTAACCTTGACTTATATAGTGTAATATTATAGGTTAATTAGTAGTTAGTTTAAAGTCAAAGCAGATGTTTAATATTCTAATCGAGGGATTAGGCCGTAAAATATTCGCAGCTGTTGCTCTTGTGTGGGCATCTTTTTTGAAGTCCAGGATTAGGCTTGGTCTTAGCTTAGACATCTTAGGCTTAAGCTGTTTTGGCTTACCTTAGGCTTAGTCTAAGAGTAGCTTGGGGTTGGGCAAGCTTTAGCTTAGGCTTAACGGAGGGCAAGCCTAAAATTAGTTTAAACTTGGGCTTAAGCCCGGGCTTGGCATAGATTAGGCATAGGTTAGGCTTGACTTGGTTAGCTTAAGCTTGGAGACCAGCTTAAGCCGTTAAGAGCCCCAGAAAGGATGCCCCCCCAACATCAATAGCTCCAAATATTTTTTTATTTTTGTAGTTTTTTAGTTTCTACCAGGAATTAAGTTATGCATTATTTAATCCATTATAAAGCAGCCTTGGGAATACCATGTTAACCATTAAATTTACTTTGTTGCGGTATTTCAGTAATTGCCGAATTAAGTTTTGCGTTTCGCGACATCTGATAAGGATTTGAATTAATATTGCCGCAACGCGGTCATGAAATCGAATTTAGCCTCGAACTGGTTTCAGAATATTGATGCAGGATACCGTAGAAAATTTTCCGGGGGTATAACGAGAGCATCATCAGCATGTTAGGCTCCTAACTAATCCACAAGTGAATTACAAATTTTCGATAGCACAATACCGTGTGTCTACTTAGTCCATTTCGAAACTGTTTGGCAGAAGAATAGTGAAACTCGGGCCACATTTCATTGTATTTTGTGTGTCAAAAAATCTGCTATAGGATTAAGGCGTGATAAAACGGTACATCGGTGCTTCTGCAGGTGGAGGGGGGGAAGGGGTGGGCGAAGGTGCCGCTTGACTTAGCAATACGAGCTACGAGAGGCTCCGCTTAAGTTACTCGGTTTTGACTTAAGTCTATATTTGACTTGGCTTTCATAATGCCTACCTTAGGCTTCCGAGCTTAAGCCCAAGTTGCGCTTTTCTTACTATTAGCTTCATTTTGCCCTAAAAAATCAGAAGACGGGCGATGTCAAGTTTAGCGCACCCAGATGCATCGGAACTTCTACTCTCCTCCCAGCCCGTGCTTGTTAATACCTTACTTTTTGTTTACTGAATAATTTGATTGAGATCCCATGACGTTTTCAGGTCTAGGCAATCAACTCGATATGCTTTATAAATCATTAAGGGCCTTTCTTTAGACTCCAAAGTCTTTAGACGTGTAGGTATGATTTTGATTTTCTTATTGGACGTAGTACGATAAAGCGTTAAGCTCCCTATCCCATACGCGAAAAAATTATGCTTGTTTTCCTGACAGCCTTATTAGTCAACTCATAACAATTTCCTTACGTATTTTAACTTTAAACTTATTTAAGCTACGCTTTTAAGCCATTAAAGCACGCTATAGTAAACCTAGCTAGCAGGGCGTTAACTACAGGAGGGCGTTATTTACAGGAGGGCGTTATTTACAAGCGCCGTGACTGAAGAGGGGCGTTAAATACAGGAGGGCGTTAAATACAGGGGGCGTCAAATACAGGGGGCGTCAAATACAGGAGGGCGCGAAAGGGCGTGAAAGGGCGTTAAATACGGGTTGCCCGAAAAATCGTTATTTTCGGTGTTAAAATAAAGTTTTTCGAAGGAACTACTCGATGTTTTAGTTAGTAAATTATTTTGACAAGGAGCTTTTCATCAAAAAGAGTTAAAAGGATCTAAAAAGTCAAAAACTGAACAGAATCCTCTAAAATCGACGCATTTCTTGCGAGGGTTGCTGGAAGAACAGTTTCTGCGCATTCAACGACATCTTCCGATCGTGAGAATCGAGTTGAACGAGCTGCAAAACTAAGAATAAAGCTATTTTTTAACGTTTTGACTTTTACTTCAGTTTTTTGACAACTTTTAGATGGTTTTTGCCATTTTCCAACTTAGCTATTGTTCGATTTAGCGAGTAAAGTGGTTTGGAAGGGGGTTTGTGGGGCGTCGGATAAATATTTGCGCGTCGACGGGTCGAATTTCACGATTTCCACCCAGTTAGGAGGGGGACGGAGGGAGTGATGGTGCTCAATTCTGCAGTTTCACCTTTTCAAAGGGCTTTTTATGTTATGTTGACTTTTTCATAGGCAGAAATCCAATATTTAGATTCGTTTGGCCGAAATTTAACCGATCGCGGGGTCAAAAAAGTAAAAAAAAGACTTATGATGCTTTTCTAAGAGTCTAATTTTTGAAATTTACGTAGCGGCAGTGTTTCTAAGCTGTTTTTTATAATTGCTAGACCTAAAAAGTTTACAATTTTTTATTAAAAACTGCAAAAATATCTATTTCTCGACCAGGATGACCGATTTATGGCCAAAATTTCGCCTTTTTCGCGGTTTTGTAAAGTTTTTCTGGCTGGAATTTATTTAATTTTGCTAAAAACACTAATAGAATAGTTCCTATTACGTTATTAGGCATTGCTAGGCTGGACAAAAAAATTCTGTTCCCCCGATAATGCGAAAGAACCCATTTTTCGGGCAACTTGACTGCCATTTATAGTGGGGCCTTTTGGTATTTCGGTATAATCTTACTCAATCGGTCTTTATGATTGTTTATCTGTTAAACTGGCTGCCATTTCGGCCATTTTGATATATTGGATGCCATGAGGCGTGAAATTGGCGGCTATCCAGGGGTTCATTTAGAGAGAGAGACGCCGTCTGGGTGTCAGCTATCATTAGAGAGGAAGCAGGCTGCTCCCTTCTGAGCCTCAGCCAAAAGCTCATCTTCCCCTCCATTCCTCTTGACATCCTCATTCATCCATCTTCGCGCTTCATATTCTCATCTAGCCGAATGTGCCAATTATCTGTCCTCTGACTGCATCGCTTGAAATAAGGCGATAATTACTGTTTTCCAGCCATTTACCAACCTTTTTCTTTATTTTCGATAGTTTTTAAAGTTTATCTACCCAACTGCCCGTCAAGAACTACTTTTCCGGTTTGATTGCCGCACAGTTAAGCTGAAAATCCTTTTTTTCGGGATGCTGTTATCACTTTGCCGCCTGAAATGGCTGACAATTAGTAAGCTGGTGGGCCGTGTCGATATTTTCGATGTTTTACTGATTTGTGATGGGCTTTGGATGTCTGGTTAGATTCTGAAAGGCTCACTTTCGTTTTTCTAGTCAGCTGAATGCCAGTAAATTTAATAAGCTTCATTTCGAATCAGCTAGGGTTTTTTGAACGGTAGGTTATAGTGTGTCGATTAGAATAGTGAATTCGTTGTTTTTTTTTGGTTACCTGGCGTCCGTTTTCGATCTAGAAGCCTTTTTGCATGGTTTTAATTTTTGATTCTGAGTCCTGAATGGAATTCAAAACATCGAAAAAGCTCCATTTCTATACAGCTAACATTTTTGGACGCTCAGCTGATCAGCTGGCGGTCGGGGCGCCTAGGAAACCCTTGAAAACACGAATTCCCACCCTCCCTTCCCCCATCACGTCATCCAGCCGACCGAAGATGATTTGTCATTGTCTTCCCCCACATCAAGCTCTATTTATTTATTTCTTCCAATACAACCCAAAATGGAGATCGATGGATATAGAGGAGGGGGGAGGGGGAGGGGGCGGGACCTCTCTCTCTCTCTCTCTCTCTCTCTCTCTCTCTCTCTCTCTTCTCGTCTCTCTTCTTGTGGCTTTCCATCCCCTAAAAGGGACCGATGGCTAGGCATCATTGCCCACCCCCTTTCTCCCCTTCATACAGCCACTCTGCCGCCCAGCTCCATCCTCTAAATACTTCAAAATTCTTGCGTAGTCGGGCTCTTTTTAATTATTGTAATTCAGAATAGAGGAAAACGAGATTGTTTTTGTTCAGCGGGTTATTATTTTGCTAAACTCGAACGTAAATGTCTTTTTTAAGAAGTGAAAAATGCCGTTTTCCATTTTTTCGATCCTCAAACCTGAAAATGCTATAGGATTTTTGCGCACTTATGCTATGTTATTTTAACTGGCGTACCTTTTTATTTTAACTGGCACCTTTCAATAAGCTCTGTTGATCCGGATGTCCACCCAGACATGCTGATTTTTGTTACGGATTTCTGTTTGACGCCTCTCCATTTGACGTAATACCAAAAAGTGAAAAGTTCTCTGAGAACAGCTCGGCATTTTAGCCAATTGTTTATGGAGAGGTCTTTTCAAAGAGGGATTACCGCCCACACCCCCAAAATGGACGAGTCATCTGTGCTCCACCTCACCCCCAGCTGTTGCTCACTTTGAATAATCCACCTCCGCCTCCCCACTGTTATATAAAATTCCCGGCGGGGAACTCTACACATTTCACATCACTGCATCATCATTCTTCATTCTGAACGCCACGGCAGGTGGTCGAACACTTTTTGTTAATCCTTCTGTCTAGACACGTGTGTGTTCCTTCGTTTTTTTGATCATTCTCAGAGTTCGGGTTAATTGGCCCGAAACTCAATCCAGCCAATCTCGTTCAATTGTTCTAGGAATTGGTTTTGAGTATGTTTTCCAGCCAGAAATGACGAATTCGTAAATGTTTTCAAGGTGAATTCTCCTAAAAAAAGTTTTATTAAACTTATTAGCCTTTTTATAGAAAATTGCGGTTTTTCAAAAAACTTATAAAAACTTTCATATTATATTCCTTCCAGATTAATCAAATTTAAGATTTGTTTTCCATGTAATCGTCTTTTAGCCTAGCCTTACTCGAAAACTTGAAAATGGGCGAGTCGACCCTCTAGAATATGCCGATGGGGGAGCCATTTCTGACCGAAACTAGAGAAGGAGAGAGAGAAAGAGAGAGAGAAGGAGGGAAGGATCTTGCCGAGGGAAAGTGAAGAGAATGATATATCTATGTGGGGGTAATAGATGGGGATATTGGGGTGGAAAACTGGTTGCGTGACACCTTCTGCTTTCCCCCCTGCGAGTAGTCTACCCCTCGATTTGTCAATTCACTCCTTTTTCTCGGCTGTTTCCCACTACGACTCATATTTGTGGGAGCCAACGTCAAAACTCGAGTATTTAATTATATTATTACAACACTCAAAACACAAATTTTCTCGAAACTCTCCATCTCAATTTTCTGCTTTTTTGCCAAAATTTCCGTGTATTTTCCTTTTTCAGAAATTCCAATTTACAAATGGGCGAACTGGAGACAGACGAGCATCTGACCCAGTTCAATTCTTCCGGAAGGGCCGGCAGACGAAATGCTGTGCCCGAGATCGACATCTCCGAGGTCGACCCTGAAGCTGTCCAATTGGCTGAAAAGTGGGTTTTAGGCTTCAAAAAATTGGAATTCTCCTCGATTCTAGCCAGTTGGCCTAGTTGACCAGAAACGAAGTCGGAAAAGCTCTGTAAAACTAGCCTGTGAGCACGAGGGAGATATTTGCCCGGGCTGAAGCTGTCGCGGGGGGCGTCGGGCGGCAATCGAATCGAGGCCATGCCCTCGGGGGCTATGGGGGACACAACATGGCCAAATATAGCCGCCAGGGGACAGGAAAGTGGGTGGAACATTTGGGGAGGAACAGGGAAAGGTCTAAAAGAGAACTAGAAGCCGTTGTTTAGATTCGGGCAGCTCGATCCATCCGACCAGCCCTCTTCCTCCAAACAGAATCACCCACAAAAAGGTTGGTGGAAATGTTTTAGAAGTTGCTGAAAAGGAAAGCAAGCTGGTATGTAGGCTTCATCATGGAGCCATGAAAATTAGAAACTTCGGATTTTGGACGATCGCGTTTGTGTAAAAAGTTTAGTTAGTAGAAAAACGCTCAGATACTTTTAGTTAAGTCCTAAAAATAAATCGAGTCTTCGAAACTCGAAACTGTTAAGAAGACTTTTTGAAATGAGGTGTTTAGAAACTAAAAATGGTATAAGTTGGAGGATTGAGTTTTTCAAAAAATGGCCTTATGACTTAGAAAAGCGCAGAAAAGCTTTTCATTACCTTTTGGAAACTGATTCTTGCTTTAGAAACCCGAAACTGTTACGCAATCTTTAGAATCAGCTATCCAGAAACCAAGGATCTTCTAATTCGGAGGATTGAGCTTTTTAAAAATCCGAATAATTCCAAGCATTTTCTCCTCTGTGAAGCGTCACCCCCTTTCATTTCCGTACTCCCGGGCTACAATTCCAAGGATTGAGTCTCAGAATAGCTTACGGTGGCCTCATCCGCACTTCTCATCCCCTTTTTGTCTCCAAAAATGCACTAATGACATACAAAATATCTCCCTCTCTCTGATTCTGCTGTTTGCTCTCCAGCCACCCCATAAATCCATAGAAATGTATTCCAGCCGGCTTCATCCCATCCGAAAACATGGTTTGTCCTTCTCTTCCCTTTGTCTGCCTTCCCCTCGTAAATTCTATTGTCTCCTGGGGGATCCACCGGCAAAACCCTCTTCCCCTTCATTCCCTGCAATCCCCCGTTCTTCAGCCCGGAAATCCCATTTTTTTCTGGCATAAAAGGTGAAGATTAGGGCCCGGCACCTGGAAATTGGTCTCCTTCCGGGGATCTCTGGCTCCGAAAAAGCCGAGATGAAGCCCCAATAAATTATTCGCAAAAACCGGAAGTCGTGGAGCGGTTCTTTGGAAATCCGGCTAGCTGGGGAGCTTTCTGGCGGGAAATCTTGCGAATTCATTCTCGCGATTTCCAATTTCTGGGGCCATTCTGGGTGGAGGGGAACCCATTTTGGAATGCACTCATCTCGAATTCCCTGGGAAACGCCTTCTACCCCCCCATTTCTCGCCGCCACTTTCCCCCACGACGTCCAAAAATCGAGAACCGGCTCTGGGGGCCAAAATGAGCATGAGTGTCGGAAAGGAGCAGGAGAAGCGGATTGAATTGGGTTTATTGGCATCTCTTAGCAGTTCAGAAAAGAGGAATCAAATAGATTTAGATGATCTGGCTGTTTGCCAAGACACCAGTGTCATCAAAATCCCATTTCTGTCAACCAACGGGGATGTTTTTGGCGTTGGAATTGAGAATGTCCCTTTCTGGGGTCCATTCCTCTCATCCGGCTTCCCTTCTGGATGGCAATAGCCGTAATGAGCAGCCGGCCGTAGCCCCATCCCCTTTCTCTTGCTCCTCAGATGGAGAGCTATTTTGAGACCCACAGCGAATGGCAGATATCCTCCCAGAAGGGATATCCACCCCGAAAATACGGATTATGAATCGGGAAGCATTTCCTTGAAGAGAGAGTGAGAGAGAGAGACGGAGAGAGACAGAATGGATATCCAACAAAACAAAATAACCCCCGCCGGCAATCTATCTGATGGGTGCCATTTAGGGAGACTGACTCGATTATTACCGGGGCGGCCAGGGGAGATGCGCGAAAATACGAAATTGGCATCCAGAAATCCAATTTTTCCGACGAAACGTCACTAGAAAATCCCATTTGGCGCCTAGGCTTTAATTCAACGCCCTTAGAATTTTTCTAGCTCTAAATTTGAAGGATTGAGTTTTTGGTCGCTGCCAGCTGACTGGTAAAGCGTAGCTTGACGTCGTTACGAGGGTCTAAATCGGCATTTCAACGATTGAGTTTTTGTTCCATCTACTTGGCTGGTAGCCCGCGAATTGACGTCATTTTGGAAGTGGAAAGCCACAGTTCCAAGGATTGAGTTTTTATCGAGCAGAATTTCCCGTTCTCGACAGTTTACCAATCAAAACGACCAAATCCGGCATTTCGACCTTTAGCCCCGAATGTTTCTCCCTGTGCGAATTAATTCATATCTAGGCAGAGACAGATGATCATCCCGATCACAGTTTCCGGTTGGTTGATAGATATCCATCCACGTGGTGCTCTCCTTCCCCTTCCATTTCCATCCAGTTCGAATGGAGAACAATCCAAAAGGGAGTGGTCATGATGAATTGTCGATCAATTAATATCCAACTGCCGTTCCAGCTCTCAATTGAGAATCGGGTTGTTTGGATGGAACACCCCGAAAATCGGGGAGAATTGGTGGTTTTTGAGTTATAGTCGGGAAATGGATTCCGTATCTGCCAGTTTGCCTTCACTGGCTCTTGAAAAAATGATTACGACGGTATTCAGTGGGGTATCGCTTTAACTGCCACCCAATATATCCCAAATTTCAAGCAATTTGGCCGGAAATTAACGGCTTTCGAGTTTTACTAAGGGAATGGGTCCACCTTTTGACAGTTTGCCTTGTAAGTCCCTATAAAACCGGTTTACGGAAAAAGAATTAGAGGTGTCGTTTAAACTGCCCTCCAATTCGCAGTTTAAACTTTGTCACATTTTGCCTAATTGGTCGCGCGGAAAAATTTCACAACTAATCCGGATCAAACAGCGCCCCGTGCAGCTCGAGCGTCAGATGGCCAGCTGACAGCTTTTCCTGTTTTCAACGGCGAATCTTGCACGATGGACAGACAGATAGATAAACTGACTGACAGGATAGTGATCAAACACCCGTTGCCGGTCAACTCTATGCAAATAGGCTTTATGGTTGGGGGAACGGTGTCAGGGGGGCTATTTTCGATACAAAAAGACTACAGAGCAGACAAACTGGTCGACAAACGGTTCAGTGGGCAGTAAAGCTGCGAAATTGAGGCTTACACGGGGTGTGGAGGTATCATTACGGAGGCGGTAGAGATCACCCATCAGCAACAAGTATAAAAGCAACAATTTCGGAAAAAAAATTGAAAAATATGGATTTGGATGAAATTTCCGTTTCTAAAAAAAAGATTAGCAGACCATTTAAAAAAAATGGGCTATGAAAAACTCAATCCTCCAAAAATTAGGCAGTACTGTAAAAAGGCCCCAAAAGCTGATGGTAGATATCCAGCTAAAAACTAGCAAAAACCAAATTCTCGAAAAAGATTCGATAAACCTCAAAGCTAAAATAATTGTTTTTGCGGCATCCACGTCAAAACTTTCGAAAACTCAGTCCTCCAAAATGACGCCCGAAATGTGAAAAACAGAAAAACAATCATTTCCGATCTCCACCAAAAAGGTACCGAAAACTCAACCCTCCAAAATCCGTTAAAAAATCTAAAAACAAAAATAATAATCTTTTTCAGTATCCACCTAAACCTCCCTCATGAATTTTCAGACCCGCCAACCAACGAGGTGCCAAAAGAAGACGCATAGACCCACATGGACTGTCTACATACATACCAATGAAAAGCCTTTTGTATGAATCGCCCCCAATCGAAGCTGAACCTCCTGAACATATTCCCCCCGTTGATCATCTCCCTCCCTTCCCCTTCAGATATTCTTGTCGTCATTCCAACACGGGTTTCCCCAATTCTCATTTGATCTGTTGCCCCATTTTTGGACGGCTTGAGTCAGTCGATTCTAAAATAAGTATTCCCCGTCCCGAGGTCCTTTTTGAAAAATCGAGTATTATTATTCCTTTTTGGCCATTATATACTGTAAATTATGAATGAGTTTCAGATAAAAAGATTTGCGATTGTCATCTGGAAAACAGAGAATAATCCTAGCAACTTTTCTCTAGCGAGGGACAGAAGATGGAAGGTGAAGGGATAGAAGAGACCTCCTCACAACATCTCCAGGGACCAATGTTTCAGCTCTTTCTCCTTCTCTCTCTATTTGGAGCTCACCTCCTGACTACCCACACGTCATCATCTTCACATCTATCTAGCTGGTCCCAGATCTTTGCACTTTGATGTCTTCTGGGGGAAACCGGTGCAGCGTGACCCCAAAGGTTCTCAGGTATCAACACCAAAAAAATCAATCCTTGAAACCTTGGAGTTAAACCTTGAAACCCATATATCTAATTTGGTATTACGCATTACAAAAAACAATTTAGTGGGGATGATTTACCCAAAAAAAACCCAGGGTTCTGTTCTATTTCGCGGGGGGGAAAAAACTGTGCGGGGGGAAATATGCTTCGCGGATTTTTCCATCTTTTCGCTATTTTCTCGGGATTTTTGCAACGCCATTCGATAGAGCATCAAAAAATATACTAAGAGTTTTTGTTTTAGCTAAAAATATTGTAATATAAAAAAGTTATAGCAAAAACAAAAAAACTATTGAAACTGGTTCCGGAATGTTAGCTTTTGGCATTTTCGCCATTTTTTCGATATTTTGAACCTGTCATTCGATAAAGCATGAAAAAATATACTCAGAGTATTAATTTCATCTTAAAATATTGTTTTATAAAATAGTTATAGCAAAAACAAGGTTTATACGGTGTTTCCACATGGGATCGTGGAGTCGAAAGCTAGTTTTCGACATTTTCGATAACTTTCAAAAATTTCTTGAATGCCATTCGATAGAGCGTCAAAAAATATACTAAGAGTTTGGATTACAACTCAAAATAGCATCATACAAAAGAGTTATAACAAACCGAAGAAAATTTCCCCCCCGCACAGTTTTTTCCCCCCGCGAAATAGAACAGAACCAAACCCAGATACGGCCAGATACTACGCGCCAGACGAAATTGGTGGGAAGCGCCCCAAAACTCAATCCTTAAAAGTAATGATAAACTGAACAGGTTATGAATTAAACGAGTTAATTTCTTCCAAATAAGGCTTCGCTAAGGATATTTTAGAAACGCGAGACGTGACGCGCAAGAAAAGGCCCATCAGCATAGATTGCAAGAAGTCTCCACAGCCCAAAAAGCTCAATCCTTGAAATTATCGATACTTTGTTCAATTCGCGCAGCTAGCGACTGTTTGTTCTTCAAAGAAGGTGCATATGGACTTGAAAAAAAAATTTTAGCACTGAAAGCCCCCCAATACGCGCTCGACTTCAGAAAGTTAGCCCGCAGCTATAAAAACTCAATCCCTGAAATTGTCGATAAACTGTTAAACTCAAGACGCTATCTACGGCTTGTTCTCCAAAGAAGACATTTATGAGAATGATTTCTGGAATTCCAGCGCCGAAGAAAACCTAGAAAACCGCTTTATTCGCTGTGACATGATGCGAAATATCGACGCTGAGAAAGATATGACGACCAGTGACAGTGGATGCATCGAAGAGAAGGAAAAAAGAGAGAGAAGCAGGGCAGGCAGGCAGAAAGAGTGAAGGAACATGGGGAATATAGAAAAGCAAGCTAAAAAAGTAACAAATCAAGAATTAGGAAGTGAATGGAAGCTGAGAGTTAGATAAAAACGCACAAAAAAAAAGAATAAAAAGCGAAGGATTAAAGTATGCGGAATGTATCGGAACCGGGAGGGGGAGACCTAGAAAATGAGATACGCTGGAAAACAAACCAAGAAATTTCTAGGATTTACAAAATAAATTAAAGACGTGCAAAATCACAGAAATACCTTGCAGGCTAACAATTCACAGAAATTCTTATAAGAATAGTTGCAAAAAAACGTTAAAATCAGCATTTTGTGAGCTTCTCGGTAACTGGACGACACTCGTATTGATGTTGTTTGTTCTGTTCCGTTTCCTCTTCAATAATTCCCTCAACCAATGGCCTGTCTCTCGTTTCGGGTAGACAACAAAGAGTCACGATCCACTGCACTGAGACGAACGCCGTGAACACGAGGTACGGCGCCAGAAACCACACGCTGCTCAGGCCGGCTATCTGCAAAGGAAGGGTTGGATACTGTATGACAGAGAATTAAATGGCGCAATGCTAACTGGATTTTCGAAAAATTTGAAGCATTGAGTTTTCCAAAAACCCTTACCCAAGGCGCGACAACACTGCCCAGCCGCCCTCCAATGTTACAGACAGCACGGGCCATTGATCTGACGCTAGTTGGGAAGAGTTCCGTCGAGTAGAGATGATTCACCTAAATAAAATATTATTTAAATAAATTTTAAAATCTACCTTCCACGCCGGATCGATAGCAGCAGCGGCAATGATGGACAGCATACCGTACAGCCAGCACGTTGTCGAGAGACCCGCGTAGTAGCTGGAAAAATAAATGGTAAAACAACAAAGAAAAACCTACAGTATTAAAATGGTGTAGCTCGAGACACAGGCGACCCCGAGAGAGACGAGAACCATTGGACGACGACCGATGAATGACAGCATGAATGGGATCAGGCCGCAGAACAGCTAAAAAAAATATATAAATCATAAATTGGTCGAAAAATACCTTTAACAATCCCATAGCGCCGAGATTGGTGATCCTATTGCCCGGGATGACATCAACAAAGAAGTAGTAGCCGAATGAGACGATGGATGAGGCCACGAAACAGTACGTTAGAGCCAGGAGTGGGCGGCGGATGCTCGTGTATCTGAAAGAAAACATTAGTTTTGTAGTTTTTTTTGCAAGAGTAAAGGCAACAGCTTTTGGAATTTTATATTCTGTTTCACATTGCTCGTGCTGATAATTGCCTAAAGGGAAAATATGGAAAACCCCGGGATTGAGTTTTTACCAAAGTCAGCCCGAAAACTAAAATTTTCCAAAAATTATTCCGAAACGCTACTAAAAACTAAATAGAACTTGAGTTATGCTATTCTGGTTTATACTGGTTACGAGAGGATAAGTTTCACGCCAAAATCATCAAAATTCAAGGATTCAGTTTTCACCACAGCTAGGGTGAAAACCTGAAATTTTCCGAAGCCTCCTAAAAATTTCAATCTGAACAGCAATCGCTCATCGGTTATGATATTCTGGGTCACAACGGCTACGTGATGCTAAGTTTCAATCCTAAATCGACCTAATCGAAGGATTGACTTTTGAGGGCAGCTCGGGTGAAACTATTTTTTTCTAAAATGTTCCAAAACGCTACTAAAAACTGCAAGCGCCCTTCGGTTATAACATTCTGGGTCATCCCGGTATCGAAAGGATAATTTTCACCACAGGACGGTGAAAATCCGAGGATTGAGTTTTTGGAAATCTCCAGTCAATTCGCCGAATTTCCATTAAAAGACGAGCCCGTGGCACACGTAGGAATTCGCTAATTATCCACCTCAACAGATCCGTGTATCGATAGTGTCGTGATGGTTCATTCGATTCGTGTGATGTTCCTCGGCTGGCCACGTGCAGAAGGAATTGAGAGCCGTGGGAATCCCCTAAAAAGTGGTTTTGAGTAGAGCTAGAGCCAGTTAAGAAACCATTGACATCGATGACCTTCTCGGCAATGGCTACAGCTTGTTTCACTCGATTCTTCGATGCCAACCATCTCACTGATTCGAGTGACCACCAGTACTGAAAATACACAATTGATTACGACATGTAATTGGCAACTGACCAGCAAAATGAAGATAATTGTCGTGAAGGCAGTGGTGAAGTAGAAATAAGGTCTCCAGTGGCCAGAATATCGATACAGGGCTGCCACAGCTGTCATTCCCATTGGCCAGCCATTTACTGCAAAGAAATAGTACATATTTGTACTATTTATGTAAGTACGTACGTCAGTACGATTAAGAGCGTACATAAGTACGTATGACAACTAAAAACAATCTATACCTGACACAACTAGTAAACGACTTCGAGACGTACAGAGAAACTCCACGACAAGCGTCAAATTCACTACCTAAAAAGTGTCAAAAATCGCTAAAATCATCAGAAACTGATTTTACCATATATCCACCACAAGCCGCGCCCAAAATGCCGAGGAGGAAGGTGGTGAACAGCCAGTTGAGACCGCCGATTAGACTGACAGCCAGACAACCCAGGGCGATCGTTAGTAGACAGCCTAAAACAAGAAATATAGTTTTTTAGAGAACTTGAGCTTTTCTTACCTAACATAGTGGGTCTTCTGCCATACGCATCAGCCAGATATCCACACAGAAAGGCGCCGGCGAGCCCGCCAAACATGATCACGCTCGCTACGGTGTCTCGGACTCTGAAAAATAAGCTTTTAGGCCCAAATAGCTGAAAAAGCGAGTTTTCTATGTAAAAATATGTTTTCTAGGTAAAAAACGCGTGAGAAAAGACTTTGCCAGCAACACATTTGCCAATAAGCAGTTTTGGGCGCAAAAAATCTGAGGAAGTACGTTTTCTAAGAGAAAAAGTGAAAAATAAGTTTCCTAGGCCAAAAAAACTTTTCTGTCCAAGGAAACTCGAAAACATACTTGTAAGTGATACAAGCCATATCCCATTCGATGAGCAACGAGTGGAAGTCTATGTCGATTTGTTCGATTGTCCTGTTCTGCTCGCAATAACCCTACAAAAATGTAACAATTTGTAACCAAAAGTCACTTTTACCGTAGGCGCGCTAAAAACTGAGGCCACCAGAAGACAGGCCGCAATCGAAACGTATCCCAATTGTGTCAAAACGAGGAGAACGATCTAAAAAAGGAAAATCTGCTTCAAAAAGAATTGTCGTACCTGATATTTGCGAAAATCGGCGAGACTATTGTCGTGGCATTTCGTGGTGGGCTGAGAATCGTTGAGGGAAGAGTTTTCCGAGCTGTTCTCCTCCATCATACCTGACAAATCGAAAATTATTATAGAAATTGACAATCTGGAATACAAACGACTGATTTGAGAATTTATAGAGCTAGCTGGGCTGTATTCTGTGATTCGCGGCATTTTCTGGGTAGCAGCAGCCCCCGTCTGATTTGGCCCAAAAATGGCGATATTCCCGTCATTTTGTTGGAAAGAAGGAGATAAGGCTTTGGGGAAAATCGCTTGAATATAGCTGGGATGCCAAAGAGCGGAGAACAGTACGTGCAAATGCACCAAAAATCGGAAAATGCAAAAAAGCCGTGAGTTGAGGAAACAAAATGAACATTCCTGCCGTTTGCGCGGAAAATGGCGTAAAATACAACTCAAAACTCAATCCTTCAAAGAAAGCCTTATTCAAAAATTTTCCGGTGCAAAACGAGAAGCATAAGTCAGAAAATAAAAAGCAAAGGAGGCGATGCCCGCGGAATTGCCAGTTTGGCTAAAATCAAACGTTCAAGGAGTCGAACAGGGCGAGAGGCTACAAGTGAACACTCAATCCTTCAAAGGAAGCCTTATTCACAAATTTCCTTGTGCAAGACGAGCAGCGTAATTCAGGAA
This sequence comes from Mesorhabditis spiculigera, assembly GCA_958295435.1. Classification (NCBI taxonomy): domain Eukaryota; kingdom Metazoa; phylum Nematoda; class Chromadorea; order Rhabditida; family Rhabditidae; genus Mesorhabditis; species Mesorhabditis spiculigera. The sequence goes on along the minus strand of CATQJA010001039.1, from coordinate 138,404 downwards.
ATCAAAAGCAAGGAAGGAGAGGATCGCGGAATTGATGGGCCACGCTAAATTGCAAATTCTAGAGCTACTGAACGGGAAATGGCGCGAGATCTTGCGAAAAACTCAATCATTCAAAAAAATGTCGGCTCTGTACCGATAGCACGGGGCAATGACAACAGAACGGGGCATTGACAACAGAACGGGGCATTGGCAACAGAACGGGGCAATGACAGCAGAACGGGGCAAAGCCAGCAGAACGTGGCAATGACAGCAGAACGGGGCATAGCCAGCAGAACGGGGCATTGCCAAGTCCCCGCGGCCGGCGGCCAGCAGAACGGGGCATTGGTTTGGCCAGGGGGGCCGGCGGCCAGCAGGACGGGGCATTGGTTTGGCCAGGGGGGCCGGCGGCCAGCAGAACGGGGCATTGGTTTGGCCAGGGGGGCCGGCGGCCAGCAGAACGGGGCATTGGTTTGGCCAGGGGGCCGGCGGCCAGCAGAACGGGGCATTGGTTTGGCCGAAGGGGCCCGCGGCCAGCAGAACGGGGCATTGGTTTGGCCAGGGGGCCGGCGGCCAGCAGAACGGGGCATTGGTTTGGCCAGGGGGGCCGGCGGCCAGCAGGACGGGGCATTGCATATTTTCTCAAAAAAAAAACGTATTTTTATGGTCTCTCGCCTATTTTTTTCAGTGATGATAGATTAAAGAAATAATCGACGATACTTGGTATGGACTCCGAATTTACTATGGAAATGGTAGAAAACAGCCTAATTGAAGCAGCTTAGGATAGCGCATAGGCCTTCGTGTATTAACGAAATATACCAATCAATCAGAAAAAATCAGAAAAAATCTCTATCGGTTAGGCTACTTCAAATAACTAGACAAATACAGACAAAAAAGTTCGATATCCTGACAAACCCTTTTCCGGGGCCCCAAAAATGACACCAAAACTTTAATATCTCAAATTTTCAGGCTCTGTAGCAGATTCGGGAATCGAGGCGATTATCAGCGTGGTCGCATCTATAAATGTACAAATTCTCAGCCCGATCCGTGTTGCGGGGTATTTTGGACTTCCCTAGTTAGAAACGTTCGGCCTGGTTGACAAACACTTCTGTAAATCCAAAAAAAATATAATCAGAGAAAAAATAGGCGAGAGACCATAAAAATACGTTTTTTTTGAGAAAATAAGCAATGCCCCGTCTAGTGTCGGACAGCACCACAAGAAACGCACCCCGGGTGCCTTTGAAACGCACCCCGGGGGGTCTTTGAAACGCACCCGGGGTGCCTTTCAACGCACCCCGGGGTCTGGTTTGAAACGCACCCCGGGGTGCGTTTAAAGGGCACCCCTCTCCGTCGGGGGTGCATTAATAGTGTCCCCGGGTGCCTTTGAACGCACCCCGGGGTGCCTTTCGGGGTGCGTTTGGGGGTGTGTTTTGGGGTGCGTTTCGGCCCCACAGGCGGCAAAGCATAGCAAGGAAAGCCGATAAATAAAAGTTTTTTTGGCATAGAAATATTACAGAACCCTTATAAAACCTTATAAAACCCTTCAATATGCTATTCTTACCTTATTTCATACTCCAGTTACATCCTATTAATTGTTATCTGTTCCATTTCTGAAAATCACGTCAATAATTTCCATAATTTTTGACAAAAGCATGAGTAAAAACATTTTAAGCCCCGATAAAGTGTGAAAATCGTACCATAAATCGTGTAAAACTACAACACAGCCTATCAAATATATCTTACTGAAAGCGGAGCCGTCGGATGGCATCAATTCTGTATAGAAAACATAGTAAAACATATCTCTAATATTTCTATGCCAAAAAAACTTTTATTTATCGGCTTGCCTTGCGATTCTTTACCACCTGTGGGGCCGAAACGCACCCCAAAACACACCCCCAAACGCACCCCGAAAGGCACCCCGGGGTGCGTTCAAAGGCACCCGGGGACACTATTAATGCACCCCCGACGGAGAGGGGGTGTCTTTCAAACGCACCCCGGGGTGCGTTTCAAACAGACCCCGGGGTGCGTTTGAAAGGCACCCCGGGTGCGTTTCAAAGACCCCCCGGGGTGCGTTTCAAACAGACCCCGGGGTGCGTTTGAAAGGCACCCCGGGTGCGTTTCAAAGACCCCCCGGGGTGCGTTTCAAAGGCACCCGGGGTGCGTTTCTTGGGGTGCTGTCCGACACTAGCCCCGTCCTGCTGGCCGCCGGCCCCCCTGGCCAAACCAATGCCCCGTTCTGCTGGCCGCCGGCCCCCCTGGCCAAACCAATGCCCCGTTCTGCTGGCCGCCGGCCCCCCTGGCCAAACCAATGCCCCGTTCTGCTGGCCGCCGGCCCCCCTGGCCAAACCAATGCCCCGTTCTGCTGGCCGCCGGCCGCGGGGACTTGGCAATGCCCCGTTCTGCTGGCTATGCCCCGTTCTGCTGTCATTGCCACGTTCTGCTGGCTTTGCCCCGTTCTGCTGTCATTGCCCCGTTCTGTTGCCAATGCCCCGTTCTGTTGTCATTGCCCCGTGCTATCGGTACAGAGCCAAAATGTCGATCCTATATTGTCATTGTATAAGACGAGAAGCATAAGTCAGAAAATAGAAAGAAAGGAAGGCGAGGACCGCGGATGGATGATCCTGGCTCAAATTTGAAGTTCTAGAGGTGAACACCGGCGAACAGCTCAATCCTTAAAAGTTATGCTTATGCCATACTTTATAGGTGCAAAACGCGAAACATAAGTCAGAAAATAATATGCAAGAAACGAGACTCATGAAATTACTGTGCCACGAGTGGAAAACGAAAAGACTCAATCCTCCATCCAGGAAACTCAATCCTTCACAAGTTTCGAAAACTCAATCCACCGAAAACTTGGTTTTCGATTTTGAAATAGGCTAACTAGTAAGATTCGATGTCAGCAGCGCCAAAAATGAGATCGGCTGCAGAAATAAAACACGAAATCCACTGACCTAGAACTTTGATAGCTTTTTCGGGAAGCCCCGAAGTTGTCATGTTTAGAAAATGGGTAGAGAGAACCGGTTTAGAAGTTTTTAGAGCAAGGAATAGAAATAAACGACGTGTTGCCATTTCCAGCGTTTTTATGCGCAGCTTTGATCGTGGGAAACAAATGGAATGGACTGTAGGAAAGAGGGAGAGAAGAGTGGATGCCTGAAATTCGAACGGAAAGGCCGGCTTCTGACGAAAATTTGCCCAGGACATCAAAGATTTTATTGACTTTTTGCTAACTGGTTGGTAAGTGAGAAATTCTGAAAAAATCTAGCCATGTAACTTGGGGAGAATCGAAAATATGGCCGTTGACGCTAATAGGTTTTTACGGCTTATATGGGAAAGAGCTCTAGCCTGGAAGTGACAGGGCGAAGATTGGAAGATTCGAATAGAGTTGTGTGTCTCTTTCTGTTTGAGACCCGAAATATTCGTCATCACCACCTTCCATTTTGGGGAACAAACATCGTCTCAGCGACATATTCTGCGGGCCAATTCCCCTCCCCAGCCGTAGCGGATGCCCGTTTCCGCTTTATCATCTCACGCAATTCCGGCCTAAAAACGGACAATCTCCGGTCGATTGCGGGTTCCGACAGATGATGAGGGTTCTGGCAAAAAAAGCGCATATGTTTGGGGTTATTTAGAGGGATTGAGGGAACGAGACAAAAATATCTAGAGGAAAAACTCAATCCTTGGAATTTGGAGATTTTTATTCAAAAACGCGACGATTGCTTTAAAAACGGGGCAGAAGAGCTCGCAGACAAATTGGCAACATCGGAGCCCCAAATTTTCGGGCGCAGGCCTCAACGCCAAACTTTCTCTGCGTCTCTCGTTACCCCGAACCCGCAGATGTTCAAGCCGCTTGACCTGCATATAATCTACCACTGATAGGTCATCTATCCGCGCGGACTAGGCACTAATGGCCGAGACAGCAACTTGTTAACTTCGAGCGTTCAGCGTTCGTTTTTAGAAAATAATATATTAAATGTTTCTGACTATAAGATCTCAAAAAGCACCAAATATCGTACGGATTTCGCATTATAGTTTGCCAGAATCGAGATTGTAATGAAAGCGTATTCGTCTGGAAATTGACTTTACAGGTTATCTAATCTAAAGTGTATTGCCGTATGCATTATATCTTTTTCGACGTAATTATAGGACTCTGGAAAATCAGGTTTCGGTAGGAACAGGTTAGGTAGACTCCCGTCAAACTGTGTAATAAATCTCAACAAAATAAATCATTTTTAATAAAATTACGTATCTTATGGATATTAGTATTACACAGACAGGTATACTAGTATTTCAAGACATTCTTCTAATGGAAACGAATATTAAAACATTTTTGATCATCAAAAGGTGGAGCTAGAATTTATTAAATAAAAATCTAATTAATTAAAACAACCTTGTGCCGCTAAAGTCTCAGTTTACTACGTAGAAAAAAATAAAATATTGACAAGCCCATTTTAATTTCTTCAGTTACGAGACCGATTACTTATCATAAAATTCAGTAGAACGTTTTGATATTTTAGAAACCTTTAATATATTATTTGTTAAAAACGTTTTATTGTTAAAAAGCGCTCGAACGGTAGTATTTGTTTTTTGATTATTAATGTTTCCAAGACTAAAATATCGCAAGTGCGCCGTTCTGCGTGATACGCAGATGTGCTTTTTGTACTGCCAGGAGCCCCGTCTGGCAGATGGCCCGGCGAGAGAGTAGTGCCCAGAAAAAAGTTTGGCGTTGAGGCATGTATCCCAAATTTTCAAGCAATATCGCGGTTCGGGAAAAAAGATAACCTCGCAACGTCTGCAAAGCAGACTCAATCCTTCGAAAACACCCAATTCCAGACATGGAGCAAAATATTAGTTTGTTTACACAACAAGTAAGACGTAGCAGAGAAGGTTTTAGAAAAAACGCAATTCGGCCAGTTTTTGGCCAAATGGATAAAATGCAAAGCGGGGCTAGCCAAAACTCACTCCCTAGCAAAAGTCTATTTTTCTAAAAATTGATGAAATATATTTGCAAAACCGGACAGAAGATCGCATGGAGAAATCTAGAAAACAAGATCATAGCAATTTCTCGGAATATTGCAATACGCAATTTCGGAAAATGATCGTCTGATCTCGAAAACTCAATCCTTCGAAAACACCCAGTTCCGTACGTAGTGCAAAACATTATGCTGATTAGTAAACAACTAAGCAGAATTGGAAAAGGTTTTCAACCATATGCGAGATTTGACAATTTTCTAGACAATGTTCAAAAAACGCAGCTGGTCCCGTAAAAAATTCAATCCTTCCAAATTAGCCAATCCCATACCTAATACAAAATATTATGATGCTTAGTAAACAACTAAGATAAAGTCGACAAGTTTTTTTAAAAAATGAACGCAAAATTGCTAGTTTTTAGGCCAATATGGTAGAATTGCAGTAAAGGCTGGCTAGCCAAAAACTCAATCATTCCAAATTAGCCAAAGCCATTCAGAAACCAACTATAACTTTCCTTCAGAAGTCAGAAAAGCTGAATTCGGGTTTAGTGAGCAACAAAAACCCACCACAAATATTTAGACCCCGGCAAAAGGGGGTGTGGAACAGCTGGAATTTAATCCACCGAAACGAGAGCGGAAGGGGGCACGCGACACAGCGGTTTTTGCCTTTCAGAGAAGAGAGCAGAAAGGAGGCAGCAGTTTTGATAAGAGAGCAGTTTGGGGGGAGAAAGATTGGCGATTGGCTGATCTGTCTAAATATTCTCGCGCCTTTAGTAAACAGAAAAACATTAGGATCAAAAGGGCAATTCGGGGGCCAGATCGCCACTATTTGAGGGTTTTATCAAGATAAAAGCTGGAAAAAAGGCTAATCTGAATAAGGAAATCGAATCCAGTGCCATTTCAGGCTTTGTTGTTGCCCATTGGCCAGATCCCAACCGTTTTTCTGGCTTTTAGAGCGAATTACAAGGATCGAGTTTTTGGCAAAAAACTGTGATCCAACTTTGGAGAAAGGCAGGGTGGCCATTTTTGGTGACCATGGCTACCAGACAGACGATTTTTACAGATTGCATAAAGTAGCGATGCGTAATAAGGAATCCCTAGTGAGAAACGGGTTAATTGGAGGGCAATCTAGCTATTTGGACGTATTGAGGGAGGGGATGTGTATACAGGCCGATTGGAGAGAGCGAGAGGGTGAGCCTCATTTCGGCCATACGCACCATCGATCAAACTTTCACCCCTCAATCCACCCACCCATGACCATCAACCTATTTAGTACGTGCCAGTTCGAACGTATGCTATCAAAAAAAAGTTAAAAAATAATTTCAGCTAGCTAAACAAGTTAAATGACCAAATTGTGACCGAGCTTTTGCTTGAATTTTCCGGAATGACGCAATACCAATTGGATGCCAAAATCAACAAATGAGTAATGAAAATCCAATTTCAGCAAATAGAAAATAGTCAAATAGAGTTCGAAAAATAGATCGAAGAATTGACAAACCTGTTAGCTCCTCGGCCAAATCGTCGAGTGATGGACGCGGCATTGTTCTTCTTCTTCTGCTAGTTTTCCTTCGCTTCTTCTACCCTAGTCTAGCATCTGAAATAAAAATTATGCCAACTGGGTTCCAGGTGAAAGTTATCAAGAAGAAAAACTGGAGAAATAGGGTAAAAAGGCCGGAATAACCTTTTTTTTTACAAAGATGGGCGAAAACCTTACATCATAGAATCAAAATTCCAATTTTTCTGGCTAAAATAGACTTATAAAGTTGACATTTTCGGATCTGTCGTAATACGAGCTATAATTAGCAACCAGTAGGTAAAAAACGGCGTTGCGTCGATAAAGCAGCAAGGGCTGGCCCCTGGGCCCCCTCGGCGTGCCTGACTGGGGCCCTCGAAATGTCTGGCCCCTCTACGTCCCAATGCTCTCTAGGCAAAACACGGATCTGACCGAGCAAAAAGCGACGAAATGGATGGGATGGGGAAGCGTGGACTCGAACGTTGTATAAAAATTGTACCTTTGCTATTTTCAAACTTACTGCCCGGCAACGAGTACTAAAATTTACTTTTCGAGTTAGAAAGTGCAAAATTGGTGGATTGAGTTTTGGGGATACTGTACGTTTGGCATATGTTTTTTTCGGATGAAGAATGTGCAATTGTATCCGTCGTCTGTCAGCTAGTGTATTCCCAGAGAAATTTAAGAAAAGCGGCGTTGTGCTCTTCAAATAGCGATTCGGGATGCGCTACTTGCTGAACCCATCACCGGATCTGAAAAACTCAATCCTGTAAAAACCTTCAGAAACCTTTCAAAAATAGTCTGTCTTTTTTAGCAGCTTTCAGCGAAGGCCAACATGCAAAGACCTTCTTCTTACGACTGGGTTTTATCAAGCTGTGTACATTTTCACCTGCAGCCTCACCATGACCGCATTTTTCGGGATCAAACCGCCAATTTATTGTTAGCCCGACGCGCCAATCAGATGACGTTTCATCAAAACAGAAAATGTCGCCGCAAATGGGATTATCTGGAGGGCATTCATTCGAATTCTTGCGAGACGAAGTATTCAAAGGCCAGAGAAGCCGTCTCCCAGCCAACCCTCCAGTTATGCGGCCAGGTGGTTGCCGAGGATTGGATTCCTCTCTTGGCCCGGAAATGGCGCATATCGCATGTTTCCGGCCACGGAACCGAGTAATTTTCTAGTCTGGCTTTCTGGGAGGTTATTGCCGACTAGGATCGAGATTTTTAGCTTTTTCTAGCTTTCCTGCTAGATTTTGTGCACGCTAGTGTTTTGAAAAACTCAATCCTTGTAATTGTGCTTTCAAAGTTAAAGTTTGTTGTCTAAACGTTGCTTGTCCGACAGAAAAGATGGAAATAGAATCGATACACCAAAAGTTAAACCTAATTCGTAGGATCCATAGAGATTTTTAGCGTACGCCAGCTTCATTTCGCAATTTTGTATGCGACGCTCGTTTCAAAAACTCAATCCTTGGATTTTCCTTTTTGAAGTTAAAATTTGTTGTCTAAAGGGGCTTTCATTACAGTAAAGGTAAAAACAGAAGCTTTACCATTTTCTAAACCTAATTTGTAGGAATTAGCCCCTGCGCGATAACTACCCAATTTAGCGCCACCTGGACCCTGATTACCCCCAAAACTTTTTCTGGGGTTGTTTCGCAGAGGCATTGTGTTTTTGTGGAGTGGAGTGTTGGTGGTGGGGCTAGAGTCGGTTGCCATCCCGTATCTAGGTCCCATTCCATAGCGAGTCAAAAGAAAGGCTGAATAACGGACCTCTCTCCCTCTGCCACATCCACAGCTTTCGAGACACACCCAGTGAAGTCCCTCAATCCTTTTGGAAGGGGCGGAAGCCATTTATCTATTTCTAATTATTATTCTTGTTATCCATTTAGACGACGATCGTGTAAGTTTTGGATACGTTTTGGGATTTTCGGTCGAAATTCGCCTTCTCAACGCGCAGGATAGCTGCTTTCGAAAAACTCAATCCTTCAGCTTTACGTGTCCTGGTTATATTTTTCCGTCGAAAGAACGATTGTGGTGCAGAACTAAGGAAACAGAAATTATTCCTCAAAAAAATCTGTTAAATCCCGAATTTCTCGCGTTATTACGCGGATACGCGATGGAGGCCTTCTAAACAACTCAATCCTGCCAATTTGCGTTCGTTGTGTATATCTTCTTTTGTGAGGGACAATTAACACACAGAAACAATAGAAAAAGAGATGATTCCTCAAAAATTGATTAAGTAGTGGATTTCACGCATTGTGTGCGTCGTTGAGGTCCCTTTAACGCGCTGCAAGATTTTCTAAAAACTCAATCCTTCAAATTCACGTTTCTTGTGTAAACTTTGTTTTTTAAAGAAAGACTGCGAGTCATAAAGTATCGGAAAAGAGATGCTTTCTCGAAAAAACCCATTAAATCGTGAATTTCTCGAATTTTTATGCGTCTGCTGGGGATTGCTGATTTGACCGCGTGGGAACAGGTGGCAAAAGCCATGCAGCAAAAAGTTCTAGCCAATTAGGATTTTGAGAAACTGAAAGTGATTGATTACAGCCATTTGGAAGCCTATTACCCTTGTAATATTACTTTCTGCACTTTAGTTAGATTTTCTCGATCTTTTCCCCAAGCTAGTCGAAATGGCCCGGAAGTAGGCGGGTGGGCAGTGGCCATTTTCGGCCCTCACCTGGCCCCAAGGGACACCACCACTCCACCAAATAGTATTCCTAGCAGTTAGAAGTTGTCTATTTCAAATTTGGTATAAAATTCGCTTTAGAGCTTTTAAATTCAAATTTAGATGAATGGGCTGCCGCATCTCGTCGGTGGTCCCGGTCTCCAAGTGGACTGAGGTCAATTTACTTTTTATAAACTATCAAAATATTTAAACTGGCCACCAATCAATCGATAGTTAACTTATTTTTAGGAAAAAGTCCCCTCACCCACGCTAAAAGTCGCTCCACAATACATAATCGAGGCGCCGAGACCAAAGACCACCCCCGCTGCCATCCATATCAGCACATCGAAACCAAAACCCCCTGAGAATACCGTACACCAGCCAGTTAAAGGTATTAAAGATGCAAAAAAAACTGATATCCAGAAGAGCCTCCCCCACCCCCAGAAGCCAACCCATACTATCGTCAAAGGACAGGGTCTGTGGCAACGATTATCATGGAGAACAGACCGCCCAGTGGGGTATCACAGTAGGTTTCTCGCTGTATTTCTGCAAACTGTATTACAGTACGACGTTTGGCAGTCATGTCTACAAACATCGAAACTCTGGAAGGCCATTTACCATTGATACAACGAGGGCCAGGTCGAATAGGGCGGTTGTGGTTATGTGTGCCGAGAGGATTGGGATTGAAGAGGTACCAAGCTGGATTGAAGCTTTTTGTCGGCCAGTTAAGAGGATAAATGACTATTATTATCATTTTTAAACATAAAAACTTTACAAATAAATACAAAAATATCGATTTTTCGACTAAGATTAGCCCAGTTTCGATCAAAATGTTAACATTTTTGCTTTTTCGGTTGTTCGAATTCGAAATATAGATAAATTCGCAAAAATTCATCCCCGCTAATGCACAAGCTCCATAAACCCCAATTAAGGTATCCGAGACTCGAGAAGACAAGCGTCCATGTGATATCTATTGGCATAGCGTTGTGTATCCAGATATGAATCGAGTTGTCTCCCATCCATATTCTAGAGTTAATAAGTTTCCTGGTATGCCAGTTTGCCCTTTAAAGTCTGTATTTTCCTTTAGGAATGACAGAATTGGCGAGAAAGATCTCCTTGACCCACTCAATCCACTCGATGCAACGCCTTTTCCCTCAAGAATATGAATTTTACCCAAAGGTTTGCTAGTTTGGCTAATTGAGATAGAAAATTCTTAATTCAGTTTCCAGATTGTCTAAAATCGATTTTTAGTCATGGTTTCTGCCAGCGCATTTGAAGGAATTTGAGGCATTCGGGTCAAAACAAGCGAATCAGCAGAGATGGTATATCGTCAAACCGGATGAGGGTACGGTAGTTGTCATTTTTGGATTTTCGAAACTTTATAAAATATGTAATGCCATACAGTATACCTTTTTAGGAGCTCAGGGCACGGGTATATACCTCGTCAACCACCCATCACAGCTGAAAGACCCCCTTCAACGCCAACTCGTACAGGTGAATGTTTTAATTGGCTTGAAATTAATCGATATTGTTTATTTATAGACTAATTACTAATTATTTAGCTTAACTGGTTTATATTCTTCAAATTTAGGAATACGTGGCCGATCCTCTTCTAATGAATGATGGATTGAAATTTGACTTCCGGGTATACGGTGTCATTAGGAGTATCAATCCATTATCAATCTATGTGGCTCGAGAAGGTATAGAAAATTACGAAATGACAGACAAAAAGCACTTTAGGAATGGCCCGGTTTTGTACAGAAAAATATAGTCGGCCAAATGCTTCGAATTTCGAAAATCTGTATGCCCATTTGACGAATTATTCGCTCAACAAGGCAAATGATCGATATGTACACTCCACTTCACTACATGATCAGATTAAAGGTAAGTTTTAAAGTATATAATGTAGTTTGTAGTCCAGTTTACACAATTCTCCATCAAAAAGTTCAAAATGTAGTCTGTAGCCAAAAATTTCAGGCTCGAAACGTCTCCTCTCAACAGTTTTTCACCAGCTGGAAAGCCGGGGCCTTAGAACCAAAAAATTATGGCATGATATTAAAATGATACTTGTAAAGGTCAGCCTGGAGGGCGAACTGTCAGGTCGTGCTCAACTTTAGACAGTTCTAGCCATGCTCCCAGAAATCCTTCTCCACTATGAGCATCACTTTATCGATAAGCCCGGGCCACAGTGTTTTCAGGTATTTTTTATTTTTCGAATTCCGTCTTATTAAGTAGTTTTTTGAGCTTAATAGTTGTATTGCCATTCAGATAATCGGTTTTGATGTGATGATCCGTGAGAATGGGGAACCAATTTTGTTGGAAGTCAACGCAGCTCCCTCGCTTACCATTGACCACCAGTTGATTACTTCTGCTGGTTAGTATCAATTTTTGTATACTTTTCCCATAATTAGTTTTTTCTACTTACACAAACTGACCCTTAATAATCACTTTAGACGAAGCGTTATATGAAGAAGCCCCTCTGAAAGTGAGAAGTATCGTGGATGAGGTCATCAAAGTACCTCTAATTCGAGATACACTACTTTTGGTGCTCAACTTGATGGATCAAGAATATTCCTCAGCTAGAGAAAGGTTAGTTGACAAACATTAAATAAATATAAAACACAAATTAATTAAGTTTACTTATTTGCAGTGCAATCCATTCGACAACCAGCTCTCAACTCCCAGATCATACACAGGATGACCTTGATACATTGAGAGCTAAGAAAAAGCCGCATTTGTCCGAGGTACGCTTTTTTTACTTTCAAAGGAGGTTAACTGTCTATTTCGATAGATTTTTCCGAATCGATACGGGGCGCATTCTTTCCACCTTCTCTTCCTCGACAAAGCCGTCTATCTCTTCATGCAATTTGTCCATCTACGAGCATCAATCAATATCTCACTTGGAGGCCTCAAACAGTTTGTAAAGTAGGTTATAAAAGTTGTAATAACCCAAATGGATCAATTATTCCTGGCTTTGGTATAAATGGTAGGTAAAGACCATATTGAAGGGATTTTCAAACGCGAGAACTATTTCTCAAGGATTGAGTTTTTCAGCGCTCGTGAAAAGCTTGCGGGATACGTTGTAAAAACGTTTCTAGGACCAAATTCCACTAACCATGTTTATTTTCGACTGACCTGAATGCCTTTTGAAAAGATTTAGATACGATAAACGCAAAATAACTGTTTTTCAAGGATCGAGTTTTTCGAGCGGGGGTAAGGAAAAGCCCGCCGCATCGACGCTAAATTGTTAACTTACGAAATTCCACTAAATATTCCTATTTTAAACTTATCTGAACAGTTTCTGAGAAAATTTATCGCCAGTAAAGGCAAAACGCCCGTTTTCCAAGGATTGAGTTTTTCAAAAAGCATTAAAGGGCTGCCGACGGCATGTGTCGATCCCCCCCCCATCAACTAATTGGCAAGTAGCCAACAGGGCAGAGAGCGCGCCCGAGGGAGAGGCGCAGAGACATTTTCTTTCCAGCGCGTAATCGATTGACTATGCCGTCGGTATCCCTTTAACGTAGCAATTGGGCTTGGACAAGGCAAATAACTTCTAGAATAGTAAAATTCCAGAATGTATTGCTTCTTGCGGGCTAACTGGACAATGCTTCTAGGAACCAATAGCTACAAAATGCGTAAAAATTAGCTTAAGAAGGATTGAGTCCTACCGTTTGGCCTGCTGACGCCGCTCTACAGCCGCATTGCGCCACTGTCGCTCTATGAGTGGTGGTTCAGACCAATCTGGGAGAAAATTGCTCGTTACAGCTTATTTGGATGCTATAGCGCCCAAAGACACTTTTTAGAAGCAATAAAGTAGCATTCTGAAGGATTGAGTTTTCGAGATCTTTTGGGATTTTGAGGGCATTGAGGCGCGGGACCTGCTTTTGCGCGTCTTCGCCCATTTCTAAGTTAATCCAATGTGCTAATTACATTAACTGATTGTTCTCAAATCGTTTTTCATTGAAAAATTTTGATGATTGAATTAAAATAGAGGATTGAGTTTTGACGCCTCCATTATGGGTGATTTTCAGAAAATGCAACCTGACCCCCGTAATCTCCTCCCGAGAGATAGATCTGAAGGCAGCTGAGATTAATTTCTATTTGACTGGCGATCAATCGAAGCTTGCCCAGGGTAAGTAGCTTCAAAGAGTACTTTCAAAATTTATTACAGGCCTTCCATTCCACGGGTTTCTCAAATTTCTCTTTTACGTCTCGGAAAAGAAATTTCCAAAGGAACCGACACTACTGGCCAAGATGCAGAAATTGAACCAGTTCTGTGATGCTTCATTGAGGTAAAAAAGTTAGAATGGCTAACAGAACAAAGAAAAAGTTAATATGGTTGTATTCAAATGGCAAATTAGGTAAAAAAAGGGGTTTTCTAGGCATTACGGTGTTCGGAGCGCGCGATTGCGAAGAGCTGAGGTACCGACAACCGATGACGATGGGTAAGTAGATTGGCTGACAATTTACAGGAATATAGAGAAAACTATAAAAACAAGTGCTGTTTCAGGCCAGTAGAGCTGTATATGCTGCCACTTCGGATGAGAGGGAAGCGAAGATCTCGTTCTTCAGCAAGTACACTTCCGCCAAAACCAAGGAGTGACCGGAATAATAACAGCAATCAGAATAATAATGGGTTACCACGGATAGAACTTTAATTGGGCATCATTTTTTTGTTATCTGACTGGTTTTATACATTTTTGAGATTCCAAAGCAATCCAAAGCAATCCAAAACTTTTGTCAAAACCTTTTTTGTCTAGCATTTTCGATTTCTGTGATGTTCTACGGCTCATAATGCAGTTTTTCAATTTTTAACAATTCCTTTGTTCATTTATTTATGTTTATTGTGTCGAATACGTGTCAGCTGCATTCTGGTAATTTTTTTTGCGTTGAAATAAATTTGGATTTAGGATTTATGACAAAAATTTTACCTTAGAAATACCATCAATAACCTCAATCCCTTGAATCACATGCAAACTGTTTATTTACCACGTCTTATCGTAGACTACAAACCAGAAAACCACAAAAGCGTGCCGTTGGGTGCATTTTAGGTGATACGGGGGGCTGCCGTGACTGTTAGCGTAATTAATGGAAATTTGGACCCGGATCTGATGACTAGATTTGTTGATGGTGTTAGTAATTAGATTTTGCAGCTTGTAGTTCGTAGTCTGCTTGGCAGTCACTGATCTGTATGCTAGAATAGACCACTGTACTTTTAAACCTTTTAAACCACCTGCATTTTGGATATTTTTATATATTTTGTAGATTTAGGTCAGCTATCCTGCAAGTGTAAAGATTTTTTCTTAGGAATCGATCCTGATTTATCATTTACCAAAAAAAATTTGACGAACACGAGAAAGCGCAGCACAAACAGGGCAATAGATTAGAGGACAATTTTTTATTAGGTTTATTTACACAAAATTTCGATTTTACAAAATATTTTTCGATTAATTAACATTTTTATAATTTAAATTAATTTTGCTGATCGACAGCTACTACTTTGACGGCAAATAAAAATAATAGAAATGGTGATAAAAAGGGAACTGAGTGGAAGAAGATGGTTAACTGAGCTACCCATTGGCGAAGGAAAGGAAAGGGGAGGGAGAATGGTGCATACAATAGCCCATTTAAAGAGACAGTGCCAGCTGCTGCGGTTACGGTAATTGAGGTTTTTTAGAAAATTGCTAACTGGAGGCTGCTCGATTGGTTTAGGCTTAAGAACCAACGCTAGGGCTGAAAATGGAGGATTGAATTTTAGATGAATCCTTGCATTTTGCCATCTGGCGACCAGGTGGTGGTTTAAAAACGAAAAATTATATTTTCGGGCAACAACAAGGATTGAGTTTTTATCGTTTCTTGAAATTTGCTACCTGGCGACCCAGTCATGGCTTAAAAATGTAAACTAACATCTAGGAACAAAAATTAAGGATTGAGTTTTATATCAATCCACGATATTTGCTACCTGGCGACCAAGCGATGGCCGAAGCCGCTAAAATTCTTTCTCAGGACTCAAAATAGAGGATTGAGTTTTCTCAAAATTGGCTAACTGGATGCCCAGGTAGTGTTTGAAACATGCCATATTGGCTTCAAAGCCTTGGATTGAGTTTTTCTGGCTGGCACTGTCCCCCAACGGAACGCCGGAAAACATTTTCGACAATCAGTTACGCAAAGTATATATTTTAATGGGGGTACTAAGTGGCGGGCTGACCAATCAGCCTATTTGATAAAAAGCGCCTTCCCTAGTACAAATATTCACAGTAGTTTTTGACAATTAAGACAATCGAGAAGAGCACAGATCCATAAAACACACAAAAGGCAATAAAAATGACAAGAATTAAGGGGGAAGCTCGATAGAATGAACAAAACACAGCACTTTATAATAATAAAAAATGGACTAATATTATCATATCCAATTTGTCAAATATTGACTGTAGATTTTTGGGAATCGAATTATTTTGACTTGTGAAGTCTACTTTTCAAGCCATCAAAAAAAGGCTGGGAAAGAAAGGTGAAAACGACGATTTTTAACGATTTCCACTGATGTGAAGGTATTTGTCGAATTCTTGTGGATTGATGTCCTAAATGGAAGTCAGTTTATAGGAATTTAACGATGGTTTTGAAGAAAAACATAACTTAAAGGATTTACGTACCATTCCCAATCCATACGATGTGAAATCCATAGCATCCATATTATCCGGTAAAGCCGAATCCGCGGAGATTTGACGCTAAAATTTTTAGGTATTCTGACTTTTGGAATAATCAATAGTCAGTTTACATAGTTATATAGTTTTTAAATGTTTAATATCAAAATTGGACGTCAAAATTGCCAGTTTGTCGCTTTTTCGAATCTTGACTAGCCAGTTTACATGGGTTGGAGGTTTTAAATTTTTCTATTGAAATTTGTCGCTAAATTTCGAAGTTATATAGTTTTTTCAAATAGTTAATAGGCAGCTTACATAAATGAATAGCTTTAAAATAAATGTGTAGATATTGTGATACCTGATGGGGTGGTACATGGTGTAGTGCGGGTTGATGATGAGGATATTGTTGATATTGTTCATGTCCAGCCATCATTTGTGGCGGATCGAGAAGTCCCTAAAAGAATCCCTGCAAATATAATATTCTTTTGGACATACGGCTCTCATGAGACTTTCTTGTCTCGCTCTCATTGCTGATTTCTCTGCCTCGAGTTGTTGCACGTTGGCCGAACTGTATTCTCCCATCAGTCGCTGCTAAACATCATAATTTTTCGTAAAACCTTTCCATTATATTATTGTTTATAAGCCAGTTTACATAAAAATCTCCTCAAAAAAATAAAGTTTCTTACATTTTGCGGCATCTGTGGCGGGTACCCGTATGGATTTTGTCGATGGTCGAGGGCTAAATATGGAATTTTTGTTTTTTTGATAAAAAACTTGTGGAATAATTTTAAAATCCGTTATGAATACTTCAAAACTGCTTACCAGTTGGCAATTATACGAAATAATAAAGTGTCTAACGACTTACCGGCAGGATTAAGTCTCGGATCCTCCCAGGTTGTGAATTGTCTTGAATGATCGATGTAATATCGACAACCATTCCCATCATCTCCAAATGTCCAACCTGGCGGAAGTGGACCCAGGCCGTCTTTTGGATCCTAAAACAAACAATATTAACAGATTTAATAGCCCAATACTGCAAAAAACCACGAATTGCCACAAAACACATCACTTCACCACAGATCGGGTATAACGAACAGACAAAAAGCTCTTGTAAACAATTTTTGTTGGAAATCGCTGTTCTGGAGGCTACAAAGTACTAACTGACAAGAGATTCACTGATCGAAACAAAAAAGCAGGAAGAATTCGGGCAGTTTTGAGCGGGCTAGGTAAAAACTCAATCCTCAAAATTCCATGCAAAAAGGGTTTTTAGCACTTCATATCGTAGACTATAAACCAGAAAAACACACACAACAACGGGTTTTCGCCGATTTTTAAAGAAACCAAATGCAACTAAAAGACAAACAGTTTGATGGCCGAATGGAGGTGGATGGACGGGATGTTGCTGTGGCTGTTGATGTTGATATGGAGGGAATGAAGTGGTTTGTTGTGGAGGGGGAAGAGCTGGTTGAGGGCCATGCGAAGATGACAATCCATCATCACCACCACATCCACCCACTATTTGAGGATCAGAACGCCATGACGTCGCTGGGGCCTGGGGAGGACCGCCAAAGGGGGAACACGCTGCACCCAGACGGGGTTCCCTGAAAATCTTGATGTAAAATAGAAAAGAACTTTGAATTAGGTTAAACTGACTTGCCATAGACTTTTAGCGATTATTAAAACGCTAAAAAGATGCAAATTGAAGGATTGAGTTTTTGGAGTGATACGTACTTTTTGGTAAGATTCATGAAAGATAGGATTTAAAAATATTATTTTCGAAATGGTTTTTTCTAATCTAAGCTACCGTACGCTCGCTGTAAACCAGGAATAAAAAGCCGATTTAGCATAACTTTGAAAGATTGAGTTTTGGAGTGATACGTACTTTTCGAAAAACACGATATAAAGCGCTTAACCGTAGTATTTTTGTAAATTCGTTCTGTGCCAGATTAAACTGCCGGATCATAAAAGTTAATGCGGAATAAACAATAAATTTAGGACAAGTTTGAAGGATTGAGTTTCTGGCGCGCCACGTACTCTTCGAAAAAACGTTAAATAAGGGGTTAAAAAGATATTTTTTTCCGAAACCTTTCTTTTCTAGCTTAAACTACCTTGCGTTAAACACAGATAAAGAATCAAAATAGAGTTTATGTTAATTTTGAAGGATTGAGTTTTTGGGGTGGCATTTATACAGAAAAACCTTGAAATAAGGCGTTTAGCCTGGTATTTCTGTAGATGATTTCTCGAATAGATTAACCTACCTTACGAGCAAATTTAATAAATAAATATCATTAAATTAAGACCGGCTTTCAAGGATTGAGTTTTCAAAAACTTACATTTGATGATGCGTGGCATCAGTCGATAAAGATCGGGAGTGATATGACGGGATTTCGTGGGACACTTCTAAACCAGACAATTAGAACCAGACAACCAGCTGCCGCAAATGAATTATATTACGGTACTTACCACTCATACTGTAGCTGGGTTTATGCATTGGCCGTGGGATACCCGGTTGAGGGATATGAGAGGAGGATGACGGGGCAGAATACAGAGAATTCACCAATTCCGGGGCAGAACCCTATAAAGTGATGGTCAGATAAGCTAAAATTATAAGTTGTAAGGCATTGGCTAAGACGGACCATTCTCTGATGCATATATTGGGGCTGGCCCACCCCTGGTGATGTTGATGATTGAGGGCTGAGCGTCAATTGGCTATTTGACTTGAACCCATCATCCGACGAACCCTGAATAAAGATTTTTAGATAGACTTCTATACAGTTCGAACACCATCTAAAAACTTTTTAATGTTCAAAAAATTCGGAATTTCTATAAAAATTCGGAATTTTTGGTCGAATAATCGAAGATTTTAACAGAATTGTTTTTTTCGTTTAGAGTATAGTAAAAAACACAGCAATTTAGACAGTTTAAAAGATTCGTTAGCTAAAAACTAAAAAATACAAGAAACAACGTACCACTGGGGAATGTCCAGCAGATCCCCTGCCTCTATTGGTAGGTTGTTGATAAAATGCCGCTGGGAGTTGAGGCTTCAATCTCGAGTTTTAAATATGTGACCATTGTGGCATACCTTATTTGGCTTCTTGACAAATCGATTCGTGAAAAGATCCTCGATCGATTTCTTCGGGTCTTGATGTTCGATCGTTCGACTACTGCCCCCTGAAAATCATATTTTTATTTTTCCAAAAATTAAAATAATTTTTTTCTCCTACTTTTTGACTCCAGCAACCCACCAAGATTTGTTTGAGTTTTTATTATTTTCTTGGAAGCCATCCCGGCTGGCCCTGCAAAGGAATGGGTGCTAGACAAAAAGGAAATTGAAGAGAAAAAAATGAGGGAACAATTGGAAACTCAATCCATAGTAATAAGTTTTAGTGGAAAGGAAAGTAAAGCATTGGAAGCTCAATCCACCAGTATAGAGTATTTTGCGGAAAAAATGTGATGGTTGGTTGGTTTGAGAGTTGTAAAAACTCAATCCAACAATTTCAACGTTTATGCATAAAAAACGTAGCTATTGCTTGGCAACAGTGCAGTTTAGCGTAATTTAAGCTCGAAAAACTCAATCCACCAAAGTAGACGTTACTGCGTAAAAAATCTAGCGAATCTCTTGGCTTCAAAGCAGCTTAAGGCAATGTGAGATTTGCAAAAACTCAATCCAAGTTTTTGAACGTTGCGTAGCGTAAAACGCAGCTAATTCCTGGACTGCAGTGCAGTTTAGCGTAAGTTAAGCTCTAAAAACTCAATCCACCCAACTAAGCTTTCCAGATAAAAAACGTCGCAAATCGCTTGGCTTGCATACAGCTTGACGCGCTGTGAGATTTGTAAAAACTCAATCCTCCAAATTTTCAAAATCGATAGCAACTACGGAAAAAAACAACCAGAAACCACCCAGTTTACACGTTAGTTCAAATTAGACGGCGGTCAATTGGTTGCGAGCAGTGAGTTGTTGCGGGACGTGGATATCTCGGGATGGGAGGAGGTGGACAAAAATAGATGGAACTCGAGGGGGGAGGGGAGGACAGAAAGTCCGAATATGAGAACGGAAGATATGGAGAACGGGGATGAACTGTCCATTCGTCTCTACAAGCAAACGGAAAATACGCCAAAAAAAACCTCAATCCACTAAAAACGGCTGTAAACCTTAATTCTTTTGAGTCACAGTTAGTTTGAGGTTATAAAAATTAATAAAATTTCTATGGCATGCTGTACGTAGTTATAGAGTCAATTATTGGTATGGGCACGAGATCTGGGATAGCTATAGGTGCTTCTCTCTCTCCCAAATGGCTGTAATCGACAAGAGTGAAGGGGATCTCTCTCTCTCTCACTCTCTCTCTCTCTCTCTCTCTCTCTTTTGACTGATAAATCGCCCGATCCATCGATGCCCATCCCCCCAAAGGCACACGCGTCAAAATTAAGGCCCAAGAGAGGGCCCGCCCTGTGGGCCAATGGTCAGTCTGGGTACGAGGAATGGCCAACTGACACCTATTTCGTAAGAGGGTGTGAAAGTACTACCAAAAATGGTTAAATTGATGGATTGAGTTTGTTAAAAGGTACACTGGTCGCCATTTTGTCAGAATAACGCTACGGTATGATTTCCATTGATAAAACGCTGGATTGAGTTTTTGAAAAGCTGCTATTTCAGCCAGTCAAACGATTGCAAATCAGAAACTGAACCCAGGTGATGCGACTAGTAAGAGAAGTGGCAGTCATCCTGGCAGATACACAGCCAAAAGACTGAACTCTCTGGTCTAATTGTGGAAAACGAGTCGAGTGAGAGAGGGGATGGAGGAAGGAAGGGAAACGACCAAACTATCTGATAACAATCCACTATTTTTAGATCTAGTCAGCAGGGGAAGGGGGAGGAAACTAGCCAGTTTCACAAAAAACCATCGATCTGTAGGGCGACCGTCAAATTAAAGGGACCAGGAAGGCAAAAACTAACCTTTCCGGTGTCCGCTGTATCACTACGTACTTTTTGCAAGATTGATCTCTCTGTACTTGTTCTCCCCGTGGGAATCGTGGCCCTTCCCGTCTAAAGTCAAGAGAAAGAGGGTCAATCTGCAAAATCAACAATTCGAATGTGGAGGGTGGAGGGCAGGAAGGAGAAGAACAAGGAGGCGGTGCTCCCTGATGACTAGCTGTCCTTTAATCATCCAAAATAATCATCTCCTCTTCCACTGCCTTCCCTCCTCACTTCCGATTGATTAAGTGAACATATTGGCAATCAGATGATTCGCCATGAGTGCCATTTTCATGAATGGACAGCAAAAAATCGGGAAAATTGCAGAGCAAAGCGATGATTGCCGTTTTTAGAAACTCAATCCCCAGATTTTCAATGTACGTAAAAGTTAGCATTGAAAAGTTGTTAGTGGTATGCAAAATAGCCAAATATAAGAAAGAGAAAGCATTAAAATACTTCGTCCGGCGCATTAATGACTTGAGTGGCCGCGTTGGAGGTATATTAGCAGCACGTGGGCAAGAAAATAAGTTATTCCAAGGATTGAGTATTTCGAAACTCAATCCTCTGATTTACGGCTTACAACAAAATTAGCACTGGAAATTGCTCGAATGGGAAGCAATATAGTCAGCTCCAAGAAGGAAAAACATTCAAATAGTTTTTCCGGCGCTTTAATGGCTCAATTGGACGATACCAAAGTGCATGGACAAGATAATTTCGAGAAAAGTCTCAAAATCGAGGATTAAGCCTTTGAATGATAACGGGTATAGAATAGTAACTTTTAGGAAACTCAATCCTCAGATTTTCATTTTTCAGAAAAGCTGGGATTGAAAATTGGTAGAGTGATATACAGAATAGTAAAATATAAGTAGGAAAACGCATCGAGGTATTGTTTTCGGCACATTAATGGCCTAACTGACTCACTTTAAGGGGCATGGACAATCTAATCATGAGAAAACGCACAAAATCGAGGATTGAGTATCTGGATGACAATAAGCATATCCGATCGAAGAACAGTGCCCCCTACCCCAGTTTGAGCCGAGAGGAAGGGGGAAAGTCCCGATTGGGGGTCTCTCCGGGTAATGTGTGTGGAAGGAAGGAAGGAAGGAAGATAAGGGAATGACGGCTGGTACCAGGAGGAGAGAGAGTGGCCGACAGAAGAGAGACAGTAGGGATAGAGAGAGCATAGACAACACCATACCTGGAGGTAGAGAGAGACTGATTGCGAGCAGTCCAAACAGCACCCCCTACAAGGCCCACACTCCTCCTTACAGTCAGCCTCCCTCCTTCCCTCCAGTCGGAACCACATTTGCATACACTTAGCTGAACATCAAATAGACGATAGGAAGTGGTTGTATCTACGGGCAAACGGCCACAACATTGCAACTGTGGGCCAGGTTGTAGTTTGAGTTCTGTCACACAGACCAAAACTCAACCCTTGGGCTTATCGACTGAAGTTTTATAATTTCAATTTCTACCTTCTGTGACGGCCAGTAAATAAGAAAATCGGAACGACAAAATCTACAAAAAATAAAAAAGGATTAGCTTGGCATAAAATTGAATCGCGGCAGCTGTGGCCCAGATTGTGGTTTGGAGCCCCACTCAATCCTTCAAATCATCGATTGGACCTTTCTAATTTTAATTATCAACTTCAATTACAGCCAGAAAACAAGAAAATCAGAAGGAAAAATATTTTTACCAATGGCAAAATCAATAGATTAGTAGAACTGTAAAATATGGGCCAAATTGGAGTTGGAGCGAAACTCAATCCTTCAAATTAACGATCTAATTTTTCTAATCTCCATCAGCCAATTCTATTTCAGCCAGAAAGCAAGTAAATCGGATGCATCATACAGCAGACGGCTGCCACGCAAAATGCCAAATAACACCTTTTCGCAGGAAAAGCGTATCGCAGCTCCCTTTGGCATAGTATACGGTATCTATCCCAGCCACCCTGTCTCTCCCTCTCGACAATTGGGGGTTTCCCATATTCTGGCTATGCGGGGATGCTCGTTGCACCTAAATTGGCCCTACTACCGTATCCTCGCTGCATCCCCGTTCCCCTCTATGGTTGAGACAAAAAGGGATTGGGTGGGCGACAGCTCGGCGCCGGAAAATCCGAATGATACCTCATTGGGGACACCTGCAACCCAGAAGGAAGAAACGAGAGGAGGAACAGGTAATATGACGGTTCGAACCCGTGTTAACATGGACAGTTGGATTCACGAAGGGGTTTTTTTGGCTGGGTAATGACGGGGCGGCATCGTCTTTCCATGTCCGGGTAGTCTGAGAAAAAAAGTCAATTTCGGGCTGAAAGGCTACTTTTTTGTTTAAAAAGTCCCATTACTATTTAAACTGTACTGAAACGAAAAATATTGTTAGAACATTTTCCTAAAACGTTGAAAATGCAAGGATTGAGTTTGGAGTTTGTAGCTTTGAAGGCAACATAAAGAAATGTAGGTTAATAAACGGCGTAATACTGCCATGGGCCTTAAGTAAGTTATGTATTCCCGTAAACTGTAGCAAATAGAAACAAAATAAGCAGAGATGATCGAAATTCAGCGCAAATCCAAGGATTGAGTTTTTGAAAACTGCGAAAAGAACAGTCATCCGTCAGTTTGCAAATTCAGGGCATAAACATCAAAAAGCCTTTCAAACACTGGGCAGGTCTTTTCATTTGTTGCTAAACTGGTGCAAATTACAACAGAATTTGAAGAGCTTGGTAAAATTTAGTGTAAATGCAAGGATTAGGTTTTTCAAAACTGCAAAATCCTAACATCCTCAAGCCAGTTTGCCAAATCCTCGCTATAAACCAAAAATACAAAAAAAATTACAAAAACTAGTCAGATCAATGAATTGTCAGGAGTAAAGATAGCCAGGGGGGCTTGAACAATCGGTGGTTGCCCGTGTTTTGCGTGGAGA
Organism: Mesorhabditis spiculigera; assembly: GCA_958295435.1. NCBI lineage: Eukaryota > Metazoa > Nematoda > Chromadorea > Rhabditida > Rhabditidae > Mesorhabditis > Mesorhabditis spiculigera. Next base: position 114,757 of record CATQJA010001039.1, on the reverse strand, counting down.
GGAGGAGCGGCGTTCGGGGGGAGGGCTAGAGGGGGGGCTGGGGTACAAGCCAGTGGAGAAGAAGAGGTGGAGATGGGTTGAGGGGGCGTCTCTCGACAAACAGACCAAACTTCTCCTTATTCCTCTTCTTTTCTATAGCTTTCCCTCAATCTCTATCACCTTATCTCTACAGAAGGGATGACGCGCGTGTCACACCTCATTTATGCCCCCCTCTAATATTGACAATCAGCCGATGATCAAATAGCCGGAAATAGCATAAAGCGTTTTCTCATGAAATAAAAATAAAACTATTTCTAAATTAATGTTTTTTTGGCAGGCATCAAGCGCAAATTTATACGAAGAATTCAATTTTGACGAAAATACAAGGATTGAGTTTTTTGACAATCGTTGATCAAATAGCCGAGACCTGCAAAAATAGCTTCTGACTCGATAAAAATTACAATCATTTCAAATTACTGTGTTTTTACATGCAATAAGCACAAATTTGCAAGACAAAATTAATTTTTATGAAAATGCGAGGGTTGAGTTTTTTAAATTCTAAATACAAGTTTTTTGCGAATTTTCCTAAGTTGTAGACCCTCATTGCACTTTAGGGAGCAGAATGAAGTAATTTGGCGCCAGTTTGCCTTTTTATGCCAAAATTTAGCAAAAGCCACGCCCTGATCGAGGTGATCAGTTCAGAGATGGGCCAAATGCGGCAAGCCGCTTATCGTTGCTCAGTGGTTAGACAATTCAGGGCCAACCCTTTTCTTATCTGCACGCAAAATTGTCCAATCTTTGTCTCTCTCTCTGTCTGTATGTCTCTCTCACTCTCTCTCTCGTCCTTCTCAGTGCGTCTGGTCACAGGCCGGATCCAGACACTTTTACGAGTTTCTGCGTGGTCGCAAACATCAGTAGTTCAGATAAAATTAGGCAAAACCAAACTCCTGACTTTCCATAATTACAAGCCCTAAATTTTTGTTAAAAACCACGTTTCTACAGTGGCTGGACGACAAACAATTGGAATATTCTTTTAATAGTGTCCATAGCATAAAATTAAAGGATTGAGCCCGACACCCCAGCTAATCCCGGCCAAAACTCAATCCTCCATTCCGAGCGGGGGGCACCCTATAAAAGTGTCTTTCCGGTTGAGTGTTCGACAGTGAACACTAAAAGACGAAAGAGGCACTGCGGTAGGCTTTCTGGGGACTATTTTGGGTTTTTATTACCGTTGCTGACAAGAGGGGGTGGGTGGGGGGAAAGAAATAAAGGGAAAGAGGGTCAAGGCTCGATTTTGACGATAAAATGGCAGGAAATCGGACAATTTAGGAAAAGGAGGGGCTAGCAGAGGTTCTTGGCTCATAAAAGTATTTTTGCAAGCCAGTTAGGCCAAATGACCAGCAAAAAACAATTGACAAAATTTGAAAAGTTTTAAGCCGATTTAAACGAAAGAGCTAGAAAACGAGGCAGGAAAGGTTGGAAGCGGATCCGGGGGGATCTCCAGCTCTTGCTCCCCTCTCAGACCTCGAGATCAATCGATGATCGGCCAGAGGGGGAGGCAGAAGGGAGTCTCAGCCAACCCAACCAGCACCACGAGAAGAAGGAGAAGCACTCCTTTTCCTGCCTCTAACACAACCAAAAGACAGACAGACAGACAGCTGGCATAGAGAGACAGACAGACAGACACCATTATCACCCCATCACACAAGCTGGATAGAGAGGAAGGAGAGGGAAAGGGCCCGACATGAGAAAGAACAACCACTGCGAAGTAAGTCAGCTAGAGAGAGAGAGAGGGCATACTGACAAATGGGACATCTCCCCTTCCGTGTACAGGAATAGGTACTCGGCATTTCGGGTTTTCGGGAAGTCTCGGAGGATAAAGGCTAAAAAACTTCACAGGAAGAGATATTCTGTAAAGTATTCTATAAAATTAACCTTTTGAAATTGTGGAAAAAGGTTATTTCGAAGGATTGAGTTTTTGCAATTTTCACGCAATTTTCACGCAAAGGAGGTCGGTCGTCATTTTGAGTTATTTGCTGAACAAATATCAAAATCAAGCTCTAGTGTAATTGAGTTGACATATGTAGGTCCCGTTAATACTATAGAAATGGAATAAAACAGGTTTTACAAGGATTGAGTTTTTCCCATTTTTTACGAATTGCACCTTCTGGGCGTCAGTTAGCGTTATTTGCGGGTAAATCTCTAAAGCAAGCTCATTCTTTTGCAGATAAATCTCAAAAACAAGCGCGACTATTAGTGTCCTGGAATCCAATAATTCCGTTAATAGTATAAAACAGAAATAAAACAGCGTTTTCAAGGATTGAGTTTTTTGGAAAACCCAAAAATGCCTAATGGCCAAATTCCACTACCACCCAAATAACCCCAAAATGCACTCAGAGACTAGGCAAGTGATGCGATTGATGAAATGGGGCGTTGCCTTCCTTCCGTTCTGTTCTGTAAAGACGGCATTCAAGAAAGAAAAAAAAGCCAGAAAGAAGGCATGGGTCCGGTTCCCACCTATGGCCCTTTCGGGGGTCAACACCCTCCTTTCCTGCCCTCGCTCCCCCACCGGGGGTATGTTTGTCAGTGGGGGTGCTGATTCAGAGGCGTTGTATCGCCCCAGCTGAGAGCCAGTCAGCCAGTCCCTTCTTTTCTTTTCTTTTCAAAATGATAACCGATCCGCTTTAAACAGCGCCGAGCCGATTGAAACGCGTCAGAACGCCCCAGAGGATGGGTCTCGAAGGGGAATTTGTGTTTGCAGGGGTTGCGTTATGGGGAGAAGAGACAGTTTTGTGACAGTTAAGATAATTTCTTCATTGTTTGTCTCGAAAACAGCTTTTCTGGGTAACAATGATCTGCTATAGCTCGAAAAAAACGAAAAATGAGGATTGAGCCGGCAGAATTGTGTTTGCCGGGTTGCATCTTGGGGTTGAGTTTCGGTCTTGGTGTCAATTAAGATAATTTGCAAGTAATTTTCTCGAAAATAGCTGATCTGGATACCAGTGAATTACCGTAGCTAAAGAAAAAGTTGGAAATTTCGTAAAAACGAGGATGGAGCCAATCTCCGGGGAAAATCTCCTAAACTGCACCCCAGATAGGCCAAATCCCTTATCATCTCGACTGCAAGAAATGGTGTCAGTGTACAGGAGGGGTGTATTGTGTAGGGGGCATCCGACAAAGAGGGTTGGGGGTGACTCATAGCCATGAAAAGGAAAGGAGGGTCTGGTTGGTTGGCAGTCAGTCTATACGTCATCTCCTCAACCAATACGAAGATTCCTTTTCATGATGTAATTTGTTATATACGTCTGGGAAATGGCGCTTCTTCTCAAAATATTGCGAACTGATGGGGAATCTGTTAGGATTTACATTGGGGGTCACAAAAAGCGCGATTTGGTGGATTGACTGTAAAGTGTTTTTACTCAACTTGGAGTTTCGATTCGGGACCAAGCGCATCTTGTGCAGAATTTTTCGCTGATTCCGAATATGTTTTCCAAATTTGCTACGGACTTTTATTTAAAAAATCATTTTTGGTAACAATTAGGCCGAAAAATGCCAAAAATTCAGAAGCTGGCCCACTATTCCTTGTTTGGGGCTATGGTGGCCAGGGGCCCTGAAGTACCCTCTGACAGCACCCTTCCCAGTTGGCACCATGGTGCATTGGCAAAGTACTCGCTTGCCAAGCGCAGGGCGGCGGTTCGAACCCCCGCCCTGCATCATTTCTTTTTGCTTTTTGCATAAAAATCTCATTTTTTTTATCTAAAACCAGATGGTTACAGTCGCTTCGCGACTGCAACCATCTGGCCTTCGGGCTACCCTACATGTCCCACTCCACCACATCCTTTCCCACCTCCATCAATACCCCCGATAGCCGAAATCCCGTTCAAAAACTACCTAAATACCTTCCTGATGGCTTCAGATACCCCCCTAGCCGAAATCCCCGTCAAAAACTACTTAAATACCTTCCCGATGGCTTCAGATACCCCCCATGGCTGAAATCCCCATCAAAAACTACCTAAATACCTTCTCGATGGCTTCAGATACCCCCCATGGCTGAAATCTCCTTCAAAAACTACCTCAATACCTTCCTGGTGGCTTTAGATACCTCCCGTAGCCTAAATCCCTTTAAAAACGAAAATAACGACCGACCGGATACGTAGGAGAAAAAAAAGAAATGAAATGGCTCCCATGAAAATTTTCATCCACGAAACGCGCGCCACCTGGTTCACTATGTCCAAAATCACCCCAACATCCGTCCCCCACCCCTTTTACTAAGGAAAAAACTTTCAAAGTTAATTTTAATTATTTAAACTAAAACTTTTTCGTAATTTTTTTTATCAGTTTGGGGGTTTCCGACCACGCTCTATCCGAATCCGAAGAGAGCTAAGCTCTAGCTCTTTTCCCCTTCGAGTTGAATTCGGGACCGGACAGACAGAGACCACAACAAAATTATTATAGTTGATGCTTGTTTTGAGCTGTAGGATGATTGTCGAGCCAACGCCTAGTCAATTTTGATGTTGAAATTAATGAAGAAAATCGAAAACTATAACGATATCTTCATCTTGGTGAAAACTAGGGTCATAATTGCCGTATAACTTTCAGAATAACGGTCCGTAGCAAATTTGGAAAACATATTCGGAATCAGCGAAAAATTCTGCACAAGATGCGCTTGGTCCCGAATCGAAACTCCAAGTTGAGTAAAAACACTTTACAGTGAGTTTTGACCGGTTGTGATGTGTACAGTAACCTTTTAGAATGGACGGTATTTTTCCAATTTTCAAAGACCGTTTTCTTAGCTCTGCGTACTGTATAAAAACAAAGGAGTTACGACAGAATTACTTTCGAAAGTCCAAAAATACAAGGATTGAGTTTTGACAGGTTGTGAGGTGTACAGTAATGCACGGTATTTTTACAGCTTTTCGCAGAACCGTTTGCGTAGCATTGCGTACTGTATAAGAACAAACACAATACACTAGGAATAATTACCGAGATCGAAAACTACAAGGATTGAGTTTTGTCGCACAGTACTGTCATACTGAAGCTTACAGTAACGTACGGTAATTTAACCAATTTTTCCAAAAACCGTTTGTGTAGCGTTATGTACTGTTAAAAAGTAAAAAGGATACGATAGAAATAATTTCTGTTGAAAAGAAATCGAAGGATTGAGTTTTGACATGCAACCAGGTCACAAAACTACTAGTTGTAGTCGAAAAGTGTGTAATATTCGTGCTCTACTTTCTACCGTGGTATCAGCTGAAGGCAGAAAAGAAGAATAAGCGCCTCTCTTCCGCTTCTCTTTTCTCCTCGCAACCCATTCTCACAATAACAAGAAACCCCCCTCTTCCATCGGCCGTTGGTGTGTCTTGTCATGGATCGGGGCGGTTCCCGGTATACTTTTCCCGGAGTGACACTACACTTTTACAAAAGCTGAGGTAATATTAGTCGTAGAATATGGAGGAAAACATCAGAAAGGCTAAACTGTCATAAAATAAACTACAGGAAGGATCGAAATTTCCAAAAAATGACAATTTGATGGATTGAGTTTCCGCTTTGGTACCGCCCACTACTACTCTAAACTAGTTGTAACTTCGAATTTTGCAAGACATTTTCAAAATCATTTTCGGAATTTTATCTTCTGTCGGAAATACAGTGATTATCAGGGATTTTGGTAAGTAAATGGTCCAAAACGGAGGATTGAGCTTTTACGCTTTTGAGCACTTTTTAGGTTTTTGCACTAAACGTCAAAAGTAGCATTTTGGAAAAATCTTATTTTAGGCCACCTGTTAGCTGTTAATAGAAGGAAACCGATGGTACAATTGGTAATATCAAAAAAAGCAAAAATTAAGTTTTCGTGAAATTAAGTTGATACGATCACATCAATTTACGACCAAAAACCATCGACTAAATGGACCGAGAATAAAAAGCAGGACAGTCAGTCAGTCAGTGAGCCCCAGCAGTGGTTGGTAGGGGAGCATCGGCTGTCGGGTAGAGGAAAAGAAGAGGTGGGCAGGGGATACAAGGCCGTATCCCGTATCAGATCATGCAACCAGGCCACCACAGATCCCATCTCTCACTCAAAAGGAAGGAGCCACAGGGGAAGGAGCAGCAGCACACAGCTCGACCTGGACGACGGTGAGGACGACGGATCGAGACAGCCACTACGAGAGACTACGGCTCAAGGCACTCCCTCTGCACAGCTGATACTACGGGGGAAGGGGCAGGGGCCATTCACAGGCTAATAAATTGGATCACTTGGCTGATTGATGGGTTTTTTGGGAAAAATAAAAACATTTCCGGTCTCAAAATCGTGAAAATGGCTATACTGTCATGTGAATTCATCGCATAACCGATTATTGGAGGGCTGGGAGTAAATCAAAAGGATTGAGTTTTTGAGCAATTTCCCAGAAAATGAGAAAAACTAAATTTCTTAGATTAAAGCTGAATTCGGTCGAACTATTGTCAAAAATGAGTTAACTGGCTTTAAACAATGCTAATGGGTGTTGTTAGACTATCTAGAAATATGTTTACAAGGATTGAGTTGTAACGGCGAAAGTATGAAAATAGGAAAAGTCGACGAAACCTGATAAAATCCAAAAAACCTGGGAAGCCAGTGCCAGTTTTATTAAAACTACCGGTCATACAAGGTTTTGAAACAAAATAAAAAAGCAAAATAAGTATTTTCAAGGATTGAGTTTTAGCAAAAAGAAGGTGCCAAGATTCTTCAAAAAAACTTTCAAGTGCTGCAGATTTTCGGCAAAATGGGTGCTAATAATCAAAAAGCTATCAGTTTAGCTAAATCCGTAAAATACAACTGATTTGCCATAAAAATAAGTCATTGACAGTCGGTTTCTTGTCGAGACAAATCGGTTAGAGGGGGAAGTTTGTCGTGTGGTGGGTAGGGGGGATGGAGGGGACATCCCATCCTTCCATTCCCTTCCCTTCCTTTCTCAGGGTCATCCTCCCCCTCCTCTGTTGCTGCTCTCGGGTTGAGAAAAGGGTTCGTTTTATTAGCCCCGTCACCACCACCATTCCCCCACAGATTTACCGCATTTTCAAAAAGCAAAGAGTTACAAATCTCGAAAAGTGTGATTTTGATCGCGCTGTAGGTTGCGCTCCAGAACATATTTTGGTCGCGTATTTGTATTTTCTGGTAGACAGTTAGCTATAAAATTTAAAGCTTTTTCCAATATTTTTTAGTCTTTACCGGATTTACCGCGTTTCAAACAAAAATAAAGTTTGAAAGCTAAGAGGGCCATCCTAACGTATCTTTTTGTAGGTTGCACAACAAAATAAATTTTAGCAACATATATTTGTTGTCTGCTTGCCATTTAAGCATAAAATTTAATAAACAAAACCGACCGTTCTCCAAAATCGTCTTCAGCCTCGTCGTTTCCGCCTCGAGCCGCAAGAAATAGTCGACGAGGGCCGTTGGAGGGTCCATTCTGACAAGCGCCCAACCGATTACGACCTAAAAATCAAGGATTGAGTAGACTGACATACAACAAAACCGCCACTATCACTAGAATAGAGTTTTCCCAAGGCCAAAAGTCAAAAACGTTTGTGAAGCAGGGCCGACTGGACGCTCTGCCCTCGAAATTAAAGGGGTGTGAAAGGCAAACAAGTAGATGAGGGGACTGCCAGTATCTTTTTCACGCCATTTCCCAGATTCGGAATATTTGGGCAGCAGGCAGTGCCGACAAACAGTTCAGTTCACATCCATCCCGCCCCGCTATAACCAACACCATCCCTACCCTCGCGAAATCGCCGGCATAAGGGGCAACGGGTTCACGGCTTCATAGTTAGAGGAATTCCCGTTCAGAAAACCGGAATTCGAACCAAGAAACGTGAAAATAGCAAAATGGAACGAATTCTGAAGAAACATGCTAAAAGATTGTTGGATTGAAAAGCTTAGGCCTGCCGCTAAAACTCAATCCTTGGGTTTTGCAAGTTACACTATAAATTTAACGAATCCCGGCCAGCTTTTAGTCAATTTAACCAATAATAAGAACTTTAGGTTGTTGCTAAAGTTTTGCTTTTGGAAAAGTTGTCTTGCGAAAGTAATAGCTAAAAATTGAAAAGGCCTGGTCGCAAAAACTCAATCCTTATAAATGAGGATCAATACCGTAATTTTTCTGAATTTGAGTTGATTTACAATCAATTTAAACGATAGTGAGAATGAAATGACTTATCAGTCAGAAGGGATCCCGTTATGAGCAACGCCGCCCAGGCCCCCGAAAACGTCACCCAACCCCTCGCGATATCGCCGGCAAAGGGGGCAACAGGTTCATCGCTTATTAGCAAGAGGATTTGGCGTTCAGAAAGCTTGAATGCAAACCAAAAAACTTGGAAAACAGCAAACAACATGTTTTTGAACGGATTGCATCCGAAAAGCTAGCTGGATTGACAATCGCGAAGCAGCCGCCGAAAGTCAATCCTTGGGTTTTGCGAGTTATGCTATAGTTTTTACAATTTCCCATGAGTTTTTAGTCAAGTTAACGCATCCTAAGAAGTTCAGCATGTCTTGAAAGCTTTGCTTTTGAAAAACTCGATTAGCTAGCAAAATATCGGGAACCAGTTTGATAGAGCGCTGACCTGGCAAACTCAATCCTCGCAATTGATGATTCATACCGTAATTCTTATGATTTTGCGATGTTTTACAATCAGTTCTGACGATATTGGGATTTAAACTTTATCATAAAACTTTTCCCTTTAATTCCAGCATCAATCTGTCTGTTCGACCCGCTGCCGAGACCCTCAAAACCGCGGGCACGCAAACTAAACTGAATCCTTGGGTTTAGCAATCTATGTCGTAGATTTAACAAATTTCGACCGCCCCAAATCAATCCTTGGGTTTTGCGAGTTAAGCGTCAGATTCAGCAAATTTGAATGACGTTGGGGTCAATTTGCCGCACGCCAAGAATTTTATAATGTCTTATCGTTTTGCTTTTGAAAAAGAAAATATCGACTTATTGAGATAATTTCGAGGGCGATCGGAAAACTCAATCCTTAATCTTCTTGATCGATGCTCTGAATTTCACAAATTCAGAACGTTTTATGTTCAATTTAAACGATATCATGGTTTAAACTTTAGCAGAAAGCTTTTCTTTTAACTCCAGTCACAACCAGTCTGTTCGACCGCACCAGGCGAGGAACTCAATTCTTCTGCTTTGTGAGTTATTCATTAAATTTTACAAATTTTGGGCGGTTTTTAGTCAGTTTGAAGGAAGCTACGCATTTTAAAACGTTTTTGACGTTTCGGTTTTGTGAAAATGGATTACTAGTTTATGGGTATCCCGGGATGAATTTCGAATGCCACGCCGTGCAAAGTCAATCCTTAATCGGTGAAAGGACCCAAAAAAGAGCCGCGTGGGGGGGGTACCTCAACCCAAAAAGGATTAGCGGGCTCCGCCCGCTAACCCCGATTTTCCCGATACATGCTTGGAATTTTACAAATTCAGGATGCGTTACAGTCAATCGAGAAACGATATTGAGGCTTACTTTAACACAAAACCCTTTTCCTTCAATTCCAGCATCAAGCTATGTCGCTTCAAAATCCCGGGATTCAATGAACTCAATCCTTGCGTTTTGCGAGCTATGCGATAAATTGTACAAATTCCAATCAGTTTTCAGTCAATTTAATGAATTCTAAGAAGTTTACAATGTTTTGAACGTTCTTGGTTTTAAAAGAATCGATTCAGTAATCTGGAGACGATTTCGAAGGTCTGAGTCCAAACACTCAATCCGTCATTTTCATTTCCACTGCCCAAAATTTTGTTAATTCGGAGTGTTTACCGTCAATTTACACGATGGTGAGATTTAAATATTTATTAGACAGCTGTTCCCATCTTTTTCAGCGAAAATCCGCATGACCAGCCAGATGACGATCTCCTTCCAAACAACACGACGGACAACCGGGGCCACTTTGCATGGGGGATGGTCATTTTTGGGGCTGAAGTGGGAGACAGAGTGTCCACTATGCACCCCCATATATGCAATTGGTTGCGGGGTGGACAGGACGATATTTGTCTTTTCACAAAGTGACGTCCCTCTCGCCCGCCCCGGTGGTCAAGCGACTACCCATTCTATGCAGATCGGGTCCTGTAGGGCTGTGGTATCTATATCTTGTCTTACAGGGCTTATATTCTGTTAAACTGACATCAATACCGTAAGAATTCAAAGGATTGAGAGTTTTATGTACCTAAAAATTTAATTTCGAAACTTCCGGTCGCCCAAATCGGCGAGAAAGAATGGAATTAATACATATCGAAGCCGGTCTGTCGATATCGATATTCAATATCCTGTATTACAAAGGTCCTATTCTCTTAAACTGACAACAATACCGTAAGAGTTTAATGGATGAGTTTTTTGAACCATTCAGACTCGAATTTCGACCGAAACCTTGGTATTTCGCCTCCCTATGTTTACCTGCCCCTACAGGTGGTTGAAATGTCATTGGTTGGGCCATCTGTCTGTCTGCCTGTCTGTCCATCTATCATTCCTTCTGTCTGTCTGTCTGTCCATCTCTGTCCACCATCCCGAACCGCAATCCCCTCGATTTCAAGGCCAATCCCCCCCCCCCTTCAACCCTATTCGATGCCCTCCATTCAACAACCTGTATACTGCCGTCCCCTCCAAACAGTAGTCTCTCTTCCCTTCTGGGGTCAATCCTATTCTCCATCTCCTGCTAAAGGCTTTTCCGTATACTCCAGCTTACTCTTCCCTATCTGCCATTCACTCCCCCAGGCTGCCCGGTCTCGCTTTCGCATCAAATCGGGCGTTGTCCGCCAGTGTACTGTTTACACCTCCTACTGGTAGTCATACTACCAAAAATCACGTTTCCTGGGTACTTTTGCATTATCGGGGGGGTGGTTTCCGATTTTTCCAGAACTGTTGGGTAACGCAATCAAACACATTTTAATGATGTTTTCAGTAAATTAAACAAGATTTAAAATGCAAACACTACAAAACTTTCCAAAAATTTTGAAAAAATAAGGTTTTTTGGAAAATCGATGTTTTTGAAAAAATTTGGTTCACTCACACGCTAATGGAAAAACTCTGATCCCCAAATAATCGCTGCTAGCTGGCTCGAGAGCTACACAGCGGGCGTCAAATCAGCTTTTGACCCAGATTGTCAAGCAGTCTTTGCTTTTTGCGAGTTCGAAACCCTCCATTCTTTTCTCTGAAGGAAAAGGGAAAGAAGATGGCTTCTAGCGCCTTCCCTCCTTCTTTTTAGATTTCCCTCCTTCCAGGGCGTTGGTTGGCCTCCCGGCTGATCTGTTAGTCAGTCTGTCCGTCTGTATATCTGTTTTTCTATCTTGCTGTCTGTCTGTCAGGGGCGTCTTTCTCTTTCTCTCTCTCTCTCTCTCTCTCTCTCTCTCTCTCGCTCTCTCTATCTCTCTCCATATGTCTGTCTGTCTGTTCGTTTGTGTGTACCATTTGTCTTTCTGTCCTCCATCCCTCCCAAATCCGCTCGCTAAGTCGGCGCACACCTTCTGCTGCTTCTTCTTCTTCTTCCCCGGGTCCCGAAGCGCGTCTTCTGCTTTCCCCCCGGGGCTTTTCTCATTCCTAGGCGCCGAGCCCCCGTCCCAAAAATAATAACACCAGAACTAACACCTGTTCCGTTGGACAACCTCAACGGCGCTTTACTTTTTCCTGGAACTACCGTACGGGACAACCGATTTTTTGTTGACGCTCTATATGCTGCGTTTCCTACCGTAACCCTAAAACTCCATCCTTGAAAAAGAATTTTCTCATACTTTCTCTATTTGGGATCGTCTCAAGTCAGTACCGGCAATAACTTCGAGGCGGGGAAGGATTTTGAAAAAGTGATGGATTTGTTGCTAAAGCCCGGTCTTATCGGTTTCCTCCATTCCGTATCCCGAAAACCTCAATCCTTAAAAAATTATCTTCTGGGCTTTCTCCTTATTTGAATCGCTCCAGCATTGGTCAGAAAATGTAGCTGGATCAAAGATTTTCAAAAACCAATAAATTTACTGCTAAAATTGGTCCGTTCTGGTCTCTCCATACCATATCTTGAAAAGCTCAATCCTTGAAAAAGTATTTTCCAGACTATTTTCCTAATGGAATTGGCTTATTATGAGCCAAAAAAAAACGTGACACAGTCAAGGGTTTTAAAAATGAATGAATTTACTGCAAAAAAAGCTTCTCCGTGGCTCCCTACCGTATCTCAGAAAACTCAATCCTTCAAAAAGCGATTTTTCACCTCTTTTTCCATAGCTAGAGGTTTATTGCTAAACAATAGAACGAAGTTTGTGAATTTCCTCAAAAATTACACGAGAAAACCCCTTTTACTTCTCCAGTACGATACCTTCCAAAACTCAACCCTTCAAAATTGCCACTCTCAATTCTTCAACCATCCGCATCGCTTCTTTACCGGCCAGTAAACCGGGTTTTATGTTTTTTCCCTCGGACAGTTCAAGGTTTTTTCGACATAAACAAGAGTTTGCCCTTCAAACTGACTGGTATCCAGTTTGATGGTAATCAATGAGGATCAACTGGGGAGCATGGGCCAATTCTCGAGCCACAAATCGCATCGTTCGGTGGGAGGGATCGAGCAATTACCTAGCAAACCGTGTTTCTTTCTTGACAGAGGGCGAGAGAGAGCCAGAGAGAGAGAGAGAGCGAGAAAACAACATAAAGACAGGTTTCATTCATTCATTCTCCTTTCTCCTTTCTCCTGCTCCTCGTTCTCTACCCATAACATACAATTTGCCTATTCAAAGCGGTGCCACCACAAACTTTCCATTTTCCAGCGTTATTCCGGGCATTTCCTTGATGGCAAACCATTCGTTCTCCTTTTCTGGCTAGTTTCCGAACTTTCTAAATCAACGTTATCGTTTTTTTTTTCAGAATTCCCCATCATTGCCAGGTTACAAACTGGCCGGCCCTCGATTGAAATGCGTGCCATCAGCGGCCGTATCGCCCTGAAATGTCTTCAATTATTATCAACAGTCCTTCTGATAATCGTCCTCTCCAATCTCGGCACTCAATGGATTCTCCTCATCGGATCCCTATTTGTGCCCCCGTTTGGCATATTTATGATTCTCAGGTAAGTCCGAATTTCGGAGATTCTTAATCGGCCAAAAATCCCTCGTGAAAAATGGGAAAGTCAAAGGATGACGCCTTTTTCGAAAACTCAATCCTGTGGTTTATTCTTTGCGGGACCCAATGTCGTCCAAAAAGTAAAGTTTGATGGCAGTTTATACATTTTTTGGCAGGATACTGTAATTGCCAGGATACCAGCAACTTATCGATAAAAACCTAAAAAAGCAAAAATTCAATCCTGTAGTTTGTCCACGATAGGATCCAAAAGGGTCATAAAGGCTAGTTTTTGGATCAGTTTGTAATTTTGAAGACAGGATACCGTAAACTTACTTGAAAAGTTGCCAAAAAACGCCTTTAGACCCAAAAATATCGATTTTTAGGTCCCCGGATCGCCAAAAGCACCTCCTACCCTATCAGACCTACGTAGCAGTGGCTGCTGGCAGACGGTAAAGCTCTATAAAAGTCTAAAAATCATCAAAATCCAGATGGCTTCGAGTGGACGCGGCTCTTTGCGCGTGTATGTGCCTCGCATTCCTCGGATTCTCCTTGATTCTAATGCTAGGTGCTGGAAAGGTGGGACAAAGTTTAGCTGGGAAATCCACTAAAATACTCTTTACTGTCCGATAGATTACCTACTGACACCCATTGCAGACAGCCACCCCCTCACAATCACAGCTTCTCCTCTTTGCGGGTGTTTGTGGCCTTGTCTCCGCCCTGGCCTACGGTCTAAATATGATCATCTCATTGTGTCATCTCCGAATGGCTACTATCGACTTCTCTGGGGCTATCATCAATCAGGCAAAGATTGCACAACCTGGAAAAACTGCCAAGGTACGGATTTTCCTTTCGCAATTGGGCGTTTTGGAAGTCAATTCGCTTGAATTTCATAGTTTTTCTATCGTTTTTCCCGTATTTTTCTTCAGAAAGTCATAATATATATTAACTGGGGGGAAGTTGATACCGTAATGAGTTAAGACAAGCTCGGAGTGTTTTTAATAACGTAATCTGATGTTTTACTAGCCAGTAAAATGGAATTTTAGACCACATTCCCGAATTTCCTAGCTTAACGGTCTTTCCTATCGAAATTTGTCGTTTTTGATCCAGTAAAAACGAATCCAACCGAATTGGCTCACATTTCATATCGTAGTTGCTTATAAAACCGTTTAGGTATGCCCACTGCCAAATGGTGAAACCCCTCTACCACTCCATATCGACACACTCGATCGGTAAGTGGAGTGTTGTTCCAAAAAATGTCAATCCTTAGATTCCACCAATCTCCTCTTCCATTCCCGGATGATAGTCTATGTAGGAATGCCAAATACAGAAGTGACTGGGATCTACCGTCGTATTTTCAGATTGTCGTGAGTTATCGTCAAATTATTACGTTTTTCTAGAGATTTATTAGGGTTCAAGGGCGAAAAATGTCTTCTATGCGGCGCGAAATACATAGAAACCTTTTAAGAGTCTTTTAATAGTATTTTTAGAAGAATTAGGGTTTATTTGAGGTAGCAAAACTATTTAGAAACTTTTCGAAACTCTCAAAACCTGCGAAAATCGTTGGAATTTTGAAATTTATGGTCGAAAATCGGGATTTTTGGCCAAAAAAAAATCGATATTTATGTTTTTCTATTGTTTTTTTGTAAAGTTTTTACGTTTAACGTTTCTATATCCTTTCAGTCAATCCCCGCGTACAAAGCATCAGCAAAGAACGTCCGGTATTCATCGATGATTGGCCATCCACCAAGAGAATCCCCTCCTACGAGAAGCCCCTCTATGATTGTCGGCATTTCGGCATTAATATGGTGGCTACAGACTCGACATCTGGTAATTTTGATAAACTGACTGTCAGCTAACATCTAAATACCTTTAGAACCTTTCCAAGTCTACGATATCCCAGCCGATAGCCCTTCTATTGACCGGAAGTTGATACGACCGCCCCGGAAGTCGTCAATGCCTGGGTTTCATGTCGATAAAGCAGGTTTGCCACATTCCGTCACAAGAATTGTCTGCCATTTTATATAATAAACAAAAAACAACGAAAACCTTTAAAAATCTAGATTTTTTCGACCAAGAATGGTCATTTTTGATCAAAATTTCGATTGTTCCAAGATTTTTAGATAGTTTTTCTAGTTTAAATATAGATATATAGATTAACTGGCTTTCAGTTTATATCATAAACCTAAGAAAAAACTAAAAACCTGGCAATTAGTTGGTGACGATGGTATTGTGAGAATTGATGTCTCGACGAGCCCGATTATCCCCAGCACTACACATTCTACAGGTGAGTAAGAGCTATAGAGACTTACTAAATTCAAGGCTAGCTGACAGTCAGGAGAAAACATTACTTCAATTCCTAAATTGAATAAAATGTCCTCTAACAAATCGATATTTTAGTGTCAACCCTGGTCTCTGTCAACGATTATTCCTCGCTGGAAAGAAATCGAAAAATTCGGGTTCAATCCCCGAGGCCATCACCCACTACTGAACTTGTTGCCGACGTTTGAAGCTTCGAATGCTTCAGACGCTGAAGCTTGACAACGTAAGCCTCAAATCGACGTGAAAAACAACGGAAAATTACGGAATCTCGGCTTTATCACTCTCCATCTTCCTCCAAATCACTCTCGAACTTGTTGTTGATGTTGGAAGCTGGCTTCGCAGGCTTCAGAAGCTCAACTTTCATAAGAAAAGGCTGGAGTAAAGTTGAAAACGGCGCAAAGCTTCTCAATCGCGCTTCTTTTATCCCTCCAAAGCTCCCCAGAAATTCTTGCTGATGTTTGAACCCGGCTCGCAAAGTTACAGAAGCTTAGCCTACATCAGCAAAAACCGAAGCAGACTTCAAAAACCAACAAACGCTTCAAAATCTCGGCTTCCCAAGCCTTTGCATCGATCCTCAAACAACGGCAAAACCTGAAATCTACTTTAAAAACACCGAAAAGCTTCGAAATCTCTGCTAATCCATCCCTCTCCCTCCTCCACCTTGCGGGTATACCTAATTATTCATATTGTGTGCACTTTGATTCGACTCGACACGTTGCTCTCATGTTTATAAAGAAAGATTTATTTTAATCGTTGGATACGGTGTGACAAATTAAAAATGGATAGAAATGAAATGGGGGCGAGGGACTGGGAAATAGGGAGAATAGGGGTATAGGGATAGGGGGCCAACCGGAAATGGCAAAGCACCACCATAAATTGGAAACAATTAAATTACGGGGGGCGGGATAACAATGAAGAGGGGAAATGGGGGGCCGGTAAACGAGCAGAGATCGTTTGCGCACAGAGACAGACAGACAGTACGTGAATGTGTCAGTGTGTGCTGCATCGAAACAATTAATGAGGGATCAGGGGGGTATGGGCTAATATCCCCTTCCCCATCCTCCCTGTCCAGCGGCTTGTTGTCCCCATCCGCCTCCTTGTTGTCCTCCTCCTTGTGGTGCTCCCCATCCGCCTTGTTGTGGTGCTCCTCCGCCCTGTCCTCCTCCGACTCCTCCCTGCGGCTGCTGTCCCCATCCGCCCTGTTGAGGCTGCTGCGGGGCTCCCCATCCGCCCTGCTGAGGCGGTCCACCCCAGCCTCCCTGAAAAATGGTAAATAAAAATTGAATAAAAACCAAAATAAGCATCAAAATGGTACTGGGCCATTAGCGAGGAGATTTTACGCCGTTTTTAAGTATAAAAAAATTACAGAAAATCTTCAAAATTTTGGATCTATTGCAAAAATTTCGTTTTTTTAAATGTTTTGCACCTTTTCGTTTCAAAAACCATCAAAAATTTACAAATTTTTGGATATATATAGCCCCCACCGCTAAAAGAAAAGGAACGCGAATAACCCTACGCTAACGCACCAGTACCGTTCAAATTTTTAACTTTTACACAATTTATACCTGCTGCGGGGCTCCACCCCATCCGCCTCCAGCTCCTCCGCCCTGCTGTGGTCCTCCCCATCCTTGATTGGCCCATGCGTTCTGTGGTCCTCCTCCGTATCCGCCAGCTCCTCCTCCACGGGGTCCACCTCCACGGCCGCCTCGGAATCCGCCGGGTCCTCCTCCACGGGGTCCGCCCGGTCCTCCAAAGCCGCCACGGCCAGTACGGTCGCCACGGAATTGACGGTCACGAGAGCCTTGGTCGAACTGGAAAAGCGGAAATTAGGATTTTTCTACGCAAAAATAAGACAGATTCGATTAGCCGTTCTTGTGCATTATCGGGGGTGAAGTTTTTTACAAGTGTCAATATGCAATTTATTAGTAAAATTTAGCTCAATTTATAGTACAAGGCTTTTTCAAAAACTCACAAAATTGTCCAAAAATTAGAAAATCGTCGTCGAAAAATCGATATTTTGGTATTATTTCGAAAGTTTTTGTTTTTAGAAATAATATAAAACGCTCTTAGAAACGCTTCCTCTATTTTATTTCCAAAATTTGGAGACCAAGGTCAAAAAATCCAAGCGCCACCCCCGATAATGCACAAGTCCTTAAAAATTAGAAATTCAAACGATACCTTGGCCATCTCGTCCTTGCTGAGGCCCTTCTTGACATCACACCTCATGTCCTGGACGGTGTGGCTCTTGAGGAGAACGCATTTGTCCACGGCATCATAGTCGTCAAAGTGGATGAAGGCGAAGCCGCGGATGCTGTCAGTGGCCTTGTCCTTCGCAATGTCGACCTAGAAACAAAAGAAATTAAAAGAATTCAAGAAGTCCTATACCTTTTGAACATTTCCATATTGGGCAAAGTATTCCTTGAGTGCCGCCTCAGTGTGGGCCTCCTTGATACCGCTCACGTACAGGCGCATCGTAGACACCTAGAAAAGTCTGATAAATCCGGTCCTTTAAAAAATCCTTGTTTTCGTATTTTTTGCCAATAAATCCTACGCCTACAATTTAGAACGCTTTCCACGGTTTGTATGCAGTCCTAACGCGTTTTTAGTAAAATTTAGCTATGTTTAAAGCGTCAAAACATCCTAAAAAACTGTATAATTTAAAATTTGGATCGAAAATCGGCAGTTTCTGAGCGAAAAATCGTTGATTGTATTTTTCAAACAAAATATGTAAGTTTTCACGTCCACGAATAGCATTAGGACGTTCAAAATAATACCTGCGAGGCTCCCTTATCGTTGGCGTCCTTCGGAACGGCGCGCTTGGCGTCAACCTTCTTTCCGTCGATCTCGTGCGGGCGGGCAGCCTGGGCGGCGTCAACCTAAAAAGCAAATCATCGCTGGAAATCCCAAAATACCTGAGCCATCGTCGCGAAAGTGACAAAGCCAAAGCCACGGCTGCGTTGCGTGGTCGGGTCCTTCATCACGATACAGTCGGTGATCTAAAAAGATAATACAAACAAAATAGAAAAGCGGATACCTCTCCGAACTGCTCGTAAAAGGTGCGCAGAGAGTCATCGGTGGTGACCGAGGCCAGGCCGCCGATGAAAAGCTTGCGGAAAGCCTCACCCTCCAGCTCGCTGTTGCCATTTCCCTAAAACCAAAATTTTAAAAAGAAAATTAAACGCCAAAAATGGGATAGTAAAGGTTATAAGGATAACGCGACCTTAAATCCTATATCAT
Organism: Mesorhabditis spiculigera; assembly: GCA_958295435.1. Taxonomy (NCBI): domain Eukaryota; kingdom Metazoa; phylum Nematoda; class Chromadorea; order Rhabditida; family Rhabditidae; genus Mesorhabditis; species Mesorhabditis spiculigera. The sequence goes on along the minus strand of CATQJA010001039.1, from coordinate 96,163 downwards.
ATACCTTTAAAAGCTCTTCAACTTGTAGAAAAAAACTTTAAAAGTCTAAAAAACGTAGGAAATCTTTAGAAAGTAGAATCTTTATCGAAAAAAACCCAAATCTTTAGATAAAAAAATCTAGATTAATCAACTCACTTCAGCCACCATCTTCAGTTCTCGAAAGCCCTAGTGTTCACACTTAATGGAAGAAGAAGATGGGCTGTCTCTGTCAATCCTTAAGGCTCCGCTTAGACCTTAGGCTTAAGCTCTAGACACGGCTCTTCGATAGAGAGAGAAGCTCTGAGGCTGTTTGTGGATGGAACAAACCCTGAAAACTAAGACTAGAATACGATACTCAATTATTCTCTCCATCGCCTCTCCTCAAGAAAACGAAAACGCAAGAAAACTATAATAATAGTAAATCGAATCGAATTGAAGAACGGGTGAAGCCGGGAGGGAGCCTGGATCTCCTGTGAAATCACTATTCTAGAGGAAAATACCGCCTAAAAATGGAATTGCAATCATCAAATTGATTGGGACAATACGGGGGCATGCAACGACCAAAAAATAGGAGAACCGGGTCAAGGTCAAGGTGGGTTTTGCGAGCCCGACTGGTCAAAGTGGTCAAATATGAGTTTAAACATGTTTAGGTAAGCAATAAGCATGAAAACTGACGGAAAATAAGCTGAAAACCGGTTAAAACATAGAAATATCGATTTACTTGAGCGTTTCAGAGCTAGGATACTGAATTTAGAGTTTTTGAAACCTTTCTAAAGTGATAAGTAGCGAAAAGTGCTCAAAAAAACCCATATAAAGCCTCTAAAAGTTAGCAATATCGACTTTCCATCGATTCTAAAGCCAGGTGCACAAAAGCTTGCGAGGGATTAGGGCTAGGATAGCGAACTTATAGTTTTACAAACGTGTCTAAAGTGTATGCACGTCAAAAGCAAACAAAAAAGGGCTAAAACCTCGTAAAAATGGCAGAATATAGATTTTTGATCAATTCTAAAGTCGCGCTATACAAGAAACATCCCAAAACATTGCTAGGATAACTAACTTATCGCTTTAAATACTTTAGAAAGCGTATCCTCACTAAAAGCCAAGAAAAACAACAAAAAACTGCGAAATATCGATTTATGATCGTTACGAAAGTTCTAGCAAACAAGGGCCCGCAAAAACACACCCAAAACTTGACCGCGGTTCTAGTAAAGGCTAGTTAATAAGAAATATACAAAAAGAACGAGATTAGTGATACCTGAATCGATGATCGGGAAGAGTAGTAAGTGAGTGAGGATAAGGGAAGGGAGGGAAGAAATCGAATGGACGGGGTCGCGCGCCCCTCGGGGAACAGAGACGGAGGGGCAGAGGACAGACAGGCAGACATGCAGAGGAATGTCGCTTCTCTCTCCCGTCCTCCCACTCTCTCACCCCCACTAACCGTCAGAGTCTCCCCTCGTACTCGTTTGTTGGATGAGTGCCAGGGGCGGGGATGCACCGTAGCATTGAGGGCGAGAGATAGGGAGAGGGATAGAGAATTAGAGACCTTGGCCACATTGACCTTTTGATGGTGGGCCCTAGCACGCACCAACGGGGGAAGGGGAGGGGAAGGAGTGGGAGGAACGGGAGGGAAGAAGCCAATAATCTCGCTAGACACGCATGACTAGCCAGGCTAGCATGTCTAGAATAGGATACAGCGTGATTTAACTTCATTTTAAAACTTTTCAGGCGGATCGTAAATTTAGAATGTCACTTTTCAAGGCTTTAAATCTTATAAAAACGGTCAAAAGTCTCTTAGAAGCTTCGAAAAATGGAAAAGGCAATATAATGGGTGGGAAACAGGGAGTTATGCATGGAATGACTAATCGGATGCTGGGAAGAATAACAGAACGCTGCAGATGGCCCACCAGATGGCCGATTCGATGTTTTGTGACCTGGAGCGGGGCGTAAAGGTCAAGGGTTCAGAGCGCGGTCTCTAGAAACGAGATGTTTCGTTGTTTTTAGCATTAATGGAAGACAATTAAGCTGATGCGCGGTTTGTTTCAGCGTTCGATACTTTAATGAGCCGCTATAGGGCTACTTTTTCGAACTTAATCTATCGATTTCCGGTTAGAAAATCCAATCTTTCAGTTTTCGGTTACATTTATCGATACAGAAATCATCACAGCATTCGAGAGAGAATTATGGCCAAGCCAAATCACAGGCAAAAGAAGAAGGAAAAGCTGACGACAGAGGGGCCCGTATTCACATTGTTGCATTGCCTAAAGGGGGAAGGGTAGAGACGAGAGAGCATAGATAGAGAGAGGGCTGAAAGAGCGAGAGATATTGCTATATTATGTATGAGAAACGATAAGCCATGAGACAATGAAATAGAAGAGAAATATTGGGTAGATGACGAGAAGACGCTTCTTCGGCGGCTGCATCTCGGCCAGGAAGCCCATCGCCGCTGAAAAACACGAGCTTTTGAGGTGGAGTAAGCGATGAAACCCAGATCTTGTTCGTTAGCGGGGGTTGTATAGAGTATACCTAGTGTTTTTGGTAGTTTTTCATCAATAAAAAGGCATAAAAACGCTTAAAGGGATGCCGACGGCATAGGCATTCGATTACGCGCGGAAAAGAAAATGTCTCTGCGCCTCTCCTCTGGGCGCGCTCTCTCCCCTGTTGGCTACTTGCCAATTTGTTGATTTGGGGGATCGACACATGCCGTCGGCAGCCCTTTAAAAAATCGAAATTTTGGGCATTTTCATATTTTTGGGCAAAAAATCCAAATTTTCAAGAAATTCATGCTTTTTACGAACTTTGTAAACTTAAAAACGCCGGAAAAAGCTTTCAGATTTGTGTCTTTGGATAGAATTCTGTTTTTACTATTACTAAGCGTACAAAATTTGCAAAAATTCTTAGAAAACCAAAAATCTATAGCTTTTTCAAAAATATTCGATTTTTCGGTCAAAATGACAGATTTTTAAACATTTTTTTGAGCTTTCGAAATTGATTTCCGGTTCAAATCGAGCTAAATTGACTAAAACCATGATTAAAACTATGCTGTGGCCATCTGATTCGTGTGAAAAATATTTTTAGAAAAGGACAAAATTCGACCAGTTTCCATCTCGTAACCAAATAAACCGAACCATAAGTGGCCCAGGAGAAGCCGAGAGCGGTGAGACCGAGACGAAGAAAGAAGAGACGGCCAGAGAGGAGAACCGAGCACAGAAGGGCGGATATTGTAGGGGGAAGCAGACAGTAGCCGATCACGCACAGAGATTGGAAGAACGAACTGCAACGGGTTGTTCGTCTAGCAATATTCAGCCTACATTTCTCCTCCCAACAGTTTGATGTTCAACGTGACGACGATCGAGCCGAAGAACGTCAGGGAGAACACCTGCGTGAATTGCGGGGCCGCGTCACCGCCCTGGCTGTGCAGAAGGCTGCAAAAATAGTCATAAAATTTTATACGATAGTTCTTTCGTGTTTTACCTGGTCCAAACTACGAACTGGCTCTCAGTTATCCTAATTTTGACGAAACTACAAGCTACAGTTAATTATTTTTGTATTTTTTTGAGTGCAAACTACAAGCTGGCACTCACTTAAACCAACTTTGAAGTTATTAAACTACAAACTACACCTATCTTTGTGCTTTCTTGACTTTAAACTAGAAACGGGCTGCCAATGGGCATAATTTTAAACTACAAGCTACGATTTTTCTAGGTTGTCAGAGAAATACTTCATAAAAACAGCCAGTTTAGACGATCTGTACCTTAAAAACGATATATTCCAACTTACAGTGACAAAAAGACGCAAATGAAGAGCGGCCCCCAGAGATCCCATTCCTTGAGAAGCCTCTTCCGATCCGATGACCCAGGGAAGAGCACGTGCTGGAACTTCGCACCCACCGTACGCACGTCACGCCTCTGCAAATTACAGCACTTTAAAGGCATCTTTATACAAAATGTTTTTAGCGTTAAAAACGTACGACAGTATCCCTGATGGGCTCCTCGAGCGTGTCGAAATCCGTGTGCAAATCGACGTCCTGCATCCGAGAGCCGCCCGTTTTGCTACTGGATGACATCGAGGCGATACTGCCTACAATGACATCCCGTTACGGCATGTAAATTTATTTAGGATTGCTAATTTATGTAAATTTATGGAATTGTCTGAATTCTAACTTATATATCCAAATTTTTGCTCAAAAGTGAAAATTTTATCGTTTTTAGAGGTACTTACAGTGTTGAAAATGTCAGACTCTGATCTTCACAACTTTTTGATTTTTTAAAAAAGTGTATATTGGGTAATGTGATCCAGTAACCCCAATTTTCCCTCCAAAATACCTTTAATTTCACAAACTGACTCACCGCTGAGAAAATCCTGTGGTACTTCGCCGGTTGCTCCCATCTAAAAACGTGATATTTCGAGTTTTTCATTAGCTTTTTAATTTCCCAACTTACCTAGCCGATGTGGCCTTGATCCAGCGATAGAACCCCTGTTACCCAGTTGACAATAACCAGAAAAATGTAGTTTTTTTTGACGATTTTTAGCTCATTCCAATTCCATTTAAACTCACAAAATCGATAAAAGTGGCCTGTGGAAAGGCGGAAGAAGCCATTTTGGGGGATGAAGCTGTAGATGATGAAGCTTCTTCTATGATACGGTCCTCCCTCGCTTTCCTCCTGTCAGTCTATGCCACGATATATAGGGGAAGAGAAGGATGGGGTGGGGGTACGGTGGATGGGTCGTCATATAGGAGGTCCTGGAGGACCGTAGTCTGATTTTAGGGCGAAATATGTCTAGTCAATCAGAAAAAAAGCCGGAAGCCGAGGTTTTCAAAGCGGGGCAAGCTAGCAGTGATCATTTGCAAGCAGAACTTGAGTTTGGTAGGGTGGCAGAGATTATTGGGGAGCCACAAAGAGCGAAAAATTCTGCAAGGGAGCCGTGTACAACTAGCAGAGACCGTTTGGGAAGGCCAAAAACCTGATAAATCTCCTATCTGGCACCCAAATGGCAAGCTAACAGTGATTCTTTGAAGAACAAAGCTGCCTTTAGCTAGGTTTTCATTCTCCAAAGGTCTTTGCTAGTCAATTCACCTAGGCAACTAGCAGAGATCCTTTCGGAACGCCTTCCTCCCTTGTCAGCCGGCTATTTCAGTGCATTTCCTGTCAATTGGGGCTTCTGCTTGCCAATATTGAGTCATGGCTTATCTGTCTTGTCCTCTCCCCCTAAATACCCTTGTATCATGGAAAAGCCGAAAGAAGAAAGGACCCGCAAATTCCTGAACATTCCTGAGAACACAAATTCCAACCGGAATCCGCCAGATTTCGAAACGAGCGTGTAATTTTGAGTAATCTGGAGCTTACGCTATTTTTTCCGGTGTGCTACTCTGTGCAAGGGCCTACTGTAGCCTAAGCCCCGCCTCTTTTCATATTATCTATCGGCCCCTCGCCGGAAAGAAGCGGAAAGAAGCGGAAAGGGGAAGAAGATTACTCATTCACCGTCTTTCTCTCTAGTTTCTACCTATTTTCTATTTTCTGGCAGTATTTCGACAATTTCGACAGCTACCGGATCATTTTTCAAATTCTATACAATCTGGTCCAGAGGAATGCTGCCGATTCTTAGGCTGATATTGGTGGTTAGTTGATTTTACTGTGATCTTAGCTAGTTTTATGTATTTGTTTGTAGTTTTTAGCTAATCTGTAGCTATTGCTGTTTGCTTTTACTTCTATTTTTCTAATTTTCCTGTTTTTTCCCCGAAAAAATGTAACTACCGTTTTTCGATTAATTTTAGCTGGTTCTAGAAATTGATAGCGAAACAGAGTGTTCTTTGAGCTACTTTTTAGATGTTGTTTCCTATTTTTAACGGAACGTATCGTAATGTAACGTATTATATCTGTTTATTTTTATTTTTTTTTGCATAGATTTTGGTAATTTTCCGACCATTTTTTTCTAAAAACTTTAATTACCGTTTTCTTTCTAGTTTTGGGGGTTTCTGGCTATCTAAAGTGTTCTGTATCTTTACACTTTTCCCTGACCTCAAAACTTTAATAAAAACCGCGCAGGCAAGATTATCCAGCTAGAATTATCCGGATGTTATGACTCAAAGTCGTTTTTTCTGGGCAAACGGCTTTTGTAGCCGGGTTTCGCGCCTCTAAGAGTGCGTATTTTGCACATTTATATACTTTGCACGATTGATTTAACGCCATCAATACCGCATCAATCCTTTAAAACTTCATATTTTGAAGCAAAAAACCCGTTTGAAAACTTAAACCTAAAAAGCTATTTCAATCGGTGATTTTTGACGATTGGCAACGTGTCACTCGGCCCAAATTCCCTTATAGTTTGTTTATCTAAACGGCTTAAAAATCAGCTAATCACCTATAAGACAAGATAATACAAATGAAACCCGGGGGAGGAGAGGGATAAGCCGGGGGAGGAGGAGACCCCCTGGATTTTCACGCTTTTTGGCCGGAAGAAGATAAGGGGAGGGAAGGAAGCGGAACATTGGTTTTTAGAAGAGGAAAACTATAAACTACAGAAATAAAAGATGTGGATAATTTTAAAGGAACTTGGAGGTCAACGTCTAGCTGAAATTTGTGGTTTTCAGGTCGTATTTTGCAGCAGCTTGACGACGGCTTGGCGACACACACGAGAAAATGGTAAACATTTTTAGCTGAATTCAAAGGAGGAACGATTCCACGCAAGGGCAAGCTAGCAGAGATTCATTGCGGAAAAATCAAGCTAAAACAATGGAAATCGCTAAATAATCAGACGGCAAACTAGCAAATAACATTTGGAAAACAGAACTTTTCACAACAGGGCATGCTAGCGGAGATACCTTGCGCAAAAAAGCCAAAACGGTTAGAAAATGAGCAAAAAGTCAAACGGGGGGCTAGCAAATGCCACTTGAGCAACCAGCTCTTCGATTTCGGCCAGACGAGCACGGATGCTTTGCGTTAAAAAAGACGTTAAAGACGTTAAAAATAGCTAAAACTTAGTGATTTGATGAGGAGCAGGGTAGCAGAGATCAATAGGGAATCCAAAAAATGGACGTTTTCCAATGCCTTTAGAATGCAAATGCCTAAGCCCTGACACAATCACCCGAAAACAAGAAGAACTGTCAAATCGAGTGGAAGGGATGAGGACGGAACTGAAACCGAGGATTGAAGCATTAAGGAGAGGGGCTACAGGTACCCATACCCAATTTATCAGGTTTATTTACATTTTTAGAAGAACTGCACGATATTCTCTCAATCACCAAATACCGTATCCTCCGCCAGATTCGTAAAGTACACGATCCATTGATGGGATGTCCCGATATTCCCGAGAGAATTTCCACATTTTTTGTTCAGATTGAAGATCATCTTTTTCGACCACAGGTAAGTGTTTTGGTATTTTGTAGTTTTTCTAGTTTGCAGTCTGGCCGACAGTTTAGCGGTTAAAAATATCAGCTAACTGTCTGACCGCCTTTAAAATGGAATATTCGAATGAAAGGTCTTTTGCAGGAAGTGATGGATGGATGGCTTCATCATGCCCTGGAAGATCTCGAGACCTCTCTCTTCCCCTCTACCTTTCTCTGTCTCTCTGCTGCTCTATGTCCTCCGAATAGGGAACACCCTTTTGTTAATTGTGTTGCCAAGGTAGGCAATTGCTCATTTTCATTTTCTTTTTTTAGCTACCCAAGGTATGAAAACAATCGAAAAACAACTATTTTTACCATTCTTTCGATCATTTTTCGATACCAAAATGAAAAAGTACGGACTGCTCCTCATTCCGTCCTACTGTAGCTTGAATCGGTAATTTTTGTGCTTTAGCTAGCCCCTCAACTCGCCCACCAACTTTTCCACAGCTCCTCCCATCAACGCGATGTCGTACGGTAGGTGAAAATCGATTTTTTTGGTTCGAGATTTGAAGAGTACGGTAGTTTTCGGTAGTCTGACTGTTAGGTAGGCTACCGTAACCATTTTCTATGGCGGTATAATCTCCATATTTTGGCTTTTCCCGCTTAACTGGGTGGTAATTAGTCTCATGTCGTCATGATCCCTCCCCCCATTTCCGCTAATTCGACTAATTCGATTAACTCACCCCCCCCCCCCCTGGTTGAGATAATTTTTGACACCACTAGATGACAATTTGATATGGCATCTAGCCGGAAGAGTGGCGCCAATATGGGGGGAGGGGCCAGCGAAATTCGAAATCTGCAAAAACACCCGCTTTTTAGAGATTAGAGGGGTCGAAAAAAATTGTGCAAAAACGTAGTTTTTAGAAGATTACTTAGCAAAATACCATTTTCCAAAGTAACCCTTGTAAACTAGTCATTAATGTAACGAATTCGCTCTTTGGGAACCAACATTTCCTCAAGCAGCGCTGGCCGATAGCCCTCTAATAGTGTGGAATTTCTTAAAGAATTACTGGTAGATCCCCCCAAATCGTAATTTGATGAAATAAATAGATTACATAGAGTTCCAGGAAAGCGTGAATTTTGGACTTTCCGGATCTGAAATAACCTCTGCTAGTTCGCCTCCTGTTAAAGGTACTGGAAAGCCAAAGTTTTTCGACTTTTGCCATCCCAAATGATCTCTGCTAGTTAGCGACGAATAAAGGTACTCAAAAGCTAAAATTCACCACTTTCTGTATCCCAAATGATCTCTGCTATTTGACCAGAAGACTCGAAAGTACAAATGTTCAGACTGTCTTCCCTCCTGTCCCGTATCCGCTCCTTCCTCTCCTCAATCGACACATTAATGGAAGAGACAACGAGAAGCCACTCCTCCCTTCCCATTCCCTTTAATTGTACAGCCCCACTGGCCCAGATCACAGATTGTCATCAATGTCATACAATGGGCATGCCATATTGCAGGTCAGTTAGTAAGAATCTCGAATTCAGGGGTAACTGGAAGAGGTTTTTTACGAAAAAGCTCAATTTTCAGATATCCCTGCCTCGCAGCGGCCCGTTCATGTTTCTGGGAATTACTCCCTAAATGGAATGAGCAGATCAAGTTCCTCTTCAATACACAGTTTGAGGCTGAGGATTTTGATGTCGTAAGTGGATCGGATCGGGTTAAGGGACTGGGACAGGTCAATAGCTTCTCGATAACTGGCTGTCGGACTACAAACTACAGTACAAACTGAGTTTCGAGCTCTTTATCGGAAAGATTTATATGGCGTAATTGGTCGTCCGTCGGACTTCTCATTATTGCATTAACTAGCCCAAATTCCACCCAAATCCGTAATTTCATGGTTTTTACCCTGTAACCAGGGTTGAAAAGCCGCTTCGCGACTTTTCAACCCTGGCCCCGTCCGACCCCATTTTATCCTTCACTTTGCATAATTGTCCTGAATTCAGATGGCAACAACTGAAAAATAATCTCTTCTGCCCCTTTATATAGTCGAACCCCCACTTCCGGGCTAAGCTAATCGTTCCTAACAAAGAAGTTTTCACAAAAACTTAAATTTAATGTCGAAAATAGCTGTTTTTGTAAAATCTGATATGTGTGCAGTCATCGCAAGACCATTGCGCACCTAATGACGGATCATACATACCTTAAATTTCATCCCCTATCGAGATATCCTCTGGACAGACAGACGGAAGTGGATGCAAAGTGGCACACACAGACACTATTTTTTATATATAGTAGGATTACGGCATGAAAATCCGTTATTATACCTCTGATTAATGCGCAAATTTCCATATTTGCAGCTAGAAGGCCTTGTGATCGATTGGATGACATATGGCTCAGAAAAGAGTCTCTCAACTGTCGCTTCTTCTGTTGTCAATCTGTGTGGAACAATTGATATTGGATCGAATGGATTGGCATTGACACCCAAACATCATCAATTGGAAGGGATTGGACCGAGGAAGGCTGGCAGTAACACCAAGGCTCTACTTAATAAGGTTAGTGACTAAACTGGTATACTGGCAATACGGGGTACCTGGATTATAATACCGTAAGCCATTAAACCTATTAGTTGACCCTTGAAATGACCCCCCAATGGCTCCTCCACTCGCCAATTAGCCGAAAAAACAATTGGCTGGTTGCATTGGGTGTGATTGGAACGTTCGGGAGGAACACATCCGAACGGCTGTTAGCTCTAGAGATTCGATTGTTGCACTTGTTCTCTCTCTCGCTCTCTCTCCCTCTCTCTCGCTCTGTCTCTCTCTATCGCCTCTTATTTTTCACTGAATGATTTGGTGGTAGAGAAAGCTGGGATCTGAGAGTCTCAATCCTTTCCCAACCGAACACCTGTTTCTCATTTCCGGCTAGATACTCGAAGGGAACGGTCGGCCTGATCTCGGAAAAAATGGGAGTAATAGAATTCCCAAAAGCTCTTTGCCAGCTAGCCTCATTTTCGGGTTTTCAGAGCCAGGAAAATTCCCCAAAAGTTCAAGCTGGCCTGAGTGAGCGCCTCAAAAATCGTCCCAAATGGCCGTTGCTAGCCTGCCTCTAGCTTTGGCTCGGATTCCCAGAGAAATCCTGCTAGATGTCCCTCGTTGACCAAGAAAATCAGCCTAAACAGTCTCGTCTAGCTTGCCAAAAAATAACAGAATTTCTCAAAAAATGTCTGCTAGCTCTCTAGAGGTCTATCTGATGCTCCCTATCTATCGACAATACAAATATCCTAAAGAATCCCTGCTAGCACGCCTAAAATCAAATTTCAGCTGCCCTCCTTGTTCGATCGTTGGTCAACAGAAGAAGCCTCCCTCTGTTCTCTCCATTCTTGTGGTATCTATCCATGTTGGGATGGACAGAAGATTATACAAAGGTATACATTTTGAAGGATCACTAGGTATTTAAAATGGATACCATCAGTCGGAGTAGCTACGCTGTCTTTTTGGAGAATCGTAAATTTCTAGAAATACGGTTTTTGCTTTGAAAAGAGTAATTTCTGCTCTTTGACCCCGCAGATCTGCTATATTTTGTCTCGGCAAAGTCTCGGCAAGACTTCCGAAGCAATACAAAATTCAAAAAAAGGAGCAAGAGAGAGAGTGAGAGAGAACGGAAAAAAGCCGGCGTTTCCCACATAAAAATAGCCGGAGGGCTCGGAGCTATAAAATAGCGGCTTGGCGAGTTGCGTGAAAGTACTGGCGCCATCATTTGAATCAACAAATTGCGAATCTCCCTGGCTAAAATTCAGAAAATACAGTATTTTGGGGCCAGAATCCAAAAAAAGTTAGGAAAACCTGAATTTTTCCAAAGGTCTTCGATACAGTGTAACCGAAATTCTCGTGGGCTTTCTAAATTTTAGATTTTGAAGGATCACTAAAAGGAATTGAAAGATCTAAAATTACTCCTAAAAAGCCACAGTCGAACTTCTCAGGGTTACTTTAGTTTCGGAATTTCGGAAGCTTGAAAATTCACAAAAACTGAGGTACATTTATTTACGATAATTCCACTATTTTCCGAAATAGATCTTGCTCATCGCCTTCGTTTTCTCCATTCTCCAGTAGCCCCATTTTTTGCCTTTTTTGAGCTAAAAAAAGGTAGAGAAAGAGGGCGATAGTGTGTGTGAGAGAGAGTGAGAGAGAGAGAGAGAGATGGCAGCCCGCAAGCCCCTCCCCTTCCTTCCTTCCCCCCCGAGCCGTCCTTTCTGTGTGTAGAAATGACCATTCTGTTCCCTTCCATTCCTATGCACAAACTTTATTGTTACCCATTTTTAATTCTTCTACCATTTGTCTATGTTTTAGAGGCCAATATACAACTGTAAGTTACCTAATAAATACCTAAAATATTTCTAAAACATTTTAAAGCCCGAAATTTGGTTTTAAAAGGATTTTTAGTGTATTTAATGGTGAAAAACCGTTTTAACGGGACGATAACGTCAAACCTATGCATTTTGGGATGCGGCGTACGTTAATTGTCTATTTACAGACCAGAGCAACCCTTGACAAAAGATGTTGGACGGCATCCATCTGCCTCCGCTTCATCTTCAAATTCGGATGGATCACAGAGGAGGCTGATTCCTTTTACGGATCAGGTTCGTATTAGCGAAACTTTCATTTCTATGTCATTCTTTCCCTCCTTCTCTCACTCTCTCACTGGATCTATCTCTCGCTGTCCCGTTTCTCGCGCTTTTAATCTTTCGTATTTCCGAGAAACCTTTTGTCGCTTTCATTAATTTTAATTCACCATTTCCTTAACTGAACCCTTTAAAACCACTCGAAATCTGGCGATATGGGCTTTTTTCTCTTTCCAGTTGGACCCCTCCTTTCCCTCCCTCCGATGTGTTATTTTAGTGATTGACAGCTGAATGATCCCTCTTTTCCACTCGGTTCTCACCCCTGTTTCCCGTTTTCCCAGCAAAAAATTATGATGACTCGGCTCCCCCTTTTCCCGGAATTTCTAGACTGTTTAGAATCGTCCGGGAATTAGCGAAAACATAGGAAAAAGTCTGGATTTATTTTTAAACAAATACGATAATAACAAAATTAGTTGAAATTTTAGCCATTTTCCGGCTGTCCACACCCATTTAAAATCAATATTTTATTGGGGGTTTGGATACTTTGACCGGGAAGCCAGGTGTCGCTTTCTTCCCTCTTTTTCTTCTACCCTCCCTGTCCCAATGTGATTAATGAATGTTACTGGCAAGAAATAGAGTGGAAAAACGCCAGAGTGATGTCTGTCTGTAACCTTATTTCTATCTGTCTCTCTCACTCCGTCTCGATCTCACTCTCTCTATCTCTCTCGCTCTCTATCTCTTTCTATCTCTCTCTATCTCACTCTCTCTCTCGCGTCATCTCGAGCTTCTTCCCCCCTTTGACCCCAAAACGAGGCGCCGAAATTAAAAAAACGCTGGTGGCGTTGCCCGCGGGGAAGCGTCAGGCTTTTCCAAAGGAGAAAAGAGGCCACTCTTTAGACAGATAGAATGGACCCACCGGAATTGCAGCCCAAAAAAGGGAAGGGAGTGGGTGCTGGGATGGACTACCAAAAAGGGGACCACACACTCGATTCTGACGCCCAGGCGGGACCTAGGAGGCGAATTTTGGGAAAACAGGAAATGAGGCTTCTAACCCGAGGAAATTCAGCGATTCCGTTACCCCACGGTACGATACTACGACCTCGTAGAAAGTCGGCTTTTTCCGAGAGGCTACGGCTAGGCGGGTGGTGGAATTACGGAAAAACGTACTAGTTATGGGGCGCAATTCGGAGCTTTCCTCGAAAATTTCGGTATTTCATTAAGATACTATGGACGTATCGTAACTTATCGCATACATTCCATTTTTTGGGGGGTTTTAAAGGACCGGATAAAGAGTACAATCGATTACGCGAGATAAGGATGAGGCATTGCGGATCGGTCACGGCAGAATCCATAAGAAATCCACAGCCAAGAAAACTCATTTTTGTGTCTTGTCCGGTCCTTTAAAAGGAACCAAGCTGTCTGTTCGGCTGTCTGTCTGTCTCTCTGTCAATCTATCAACCAGTGACAAATTGAGTGTTGTTGGAATAGACGAGAGAGAGAGACAGATGATTATGCAAATCTCCATCATCCAGTCAGCTAGTCAGTCCATATTTCTTGTTCTCACAAAAGAACACTCTCCTCTAGCCCGCCCTCCAGAATGGCCATTCCCTATTCCAACAAAGAAGAAGATGGGCCCTCAGGGGATTGATAGATGCCCCTCTACTAAGGCTATCTCTCCCTCTCTCTCTCTCTCTCTCTCTCTCTCTTCTTCTCTCTCTCTCTCTCTCTCTCTCTCTCTCTCTCTCTCTCTCTCTCTCTCTCTGTCCCCTATAAAAGCGATCTCCACCTGGCACCACCATCTTCTAGTATCTACTAGACCGGATAGAAGCGGCGTATAAAATGGGTTTTTCAAGGGGGGATAAAACCCGCCACTTTCCGGGCCAATCGAGTAGAGTAGAGTACAAATCTGAAACGCGGGAAAAGTGACTTCCAGCGCGCAAAATCAAGTGTTCAAAATTCTCGATCTTAAGGCGCCTTTAAACAAACATTTTATCTCCTAAAAATGCCCTTTTCAGTTCAATTTTACAAACCTTTCGATACCCTATTTTTGGGCCTATGAAAGAAGTTCGTGCTCGATATTATACATATAGAACGACTAGCGGCACTCACAATAGCCAAGAAGATTCGCGTCTTCTATTCGCCTATTCAGGTCCGTCGAGCATGAGACTCGATTTCTCGGTTCTTCTTTTTGGCACTTCTTCCCCTCCAAAGCCCAGGAAAACCCCGAAATTCCGTCCGCTGCTTTTGGTGTCCCCCGAGTCCTCTTTCGGTTTCAAAAAAGCCTGGAAGAACCTACGAAACAAAGGGTAGATATGAACTTTCGAAAGAGCTCTCAAATCGCGTTTTTAGCGTTTTTTTTTTGGCTGAAAAAGAACGCCAGATCATCGTTTACACCATGATAATTCTTTCGAGCGTTTTCTGACTAAAACTAAAGCTATAGAATTCATTACGCTATGGAAATAGACCCCTGAGGAATATAAGCTTTCTAAAACTATTTCTTTTTGGAATAATTTTTTGAACGGCTTGAACTCGTTGAACGCTTTGAATTTCAGCTCCATCTATCTAGAGCTAGTTTTTCTAGGAAAAGCGGCAGAATGAAAGTCATACGCCTTTTTTGAGGGGAAGACAAAGCGGGTGGGTAGGGTAGAGCTCCTGAAAAAAAAACGTTTCTCCCGGCGACCCGTAATCCCGAAAGTGACCCCCAGAGACGACGGCTTCAGGGTTTTTTGAACCGCCATTCAATTTATCATCACTCCCCGGAAAACGCCTTGACCTACACCATGCGTTTTTCAGTAAAAATTCAACTGGAAAAGTGCAAATACGCTAAAAAACGTCCTAAAAGGCCAGTGCAAAGCCGAAAAAACCTGAATTTAGCCCGGAAACGTCATTTTTAATTTTTATGTTTTTCTAGGTAGCCGCCGGTCCTCAATTCGAGGGCTCATTCCAGCCATTTCCGGATGACGAAGATCTGGAGGGGAGTGGAGATGTGTTCGAGGAGTTGAAGGACGCTATCACGCCTGGTGGGTCCATTTTTCAGTAGATGCTGTTATACGTTTAAAAAATACGCTTAGTTCTTTGCTAAAAATAGCTATTAATTCCTCAATATCGTTAGTTAAATTTTCGAAGTATTAGTAGACTTTTAAAACCCGTATTTTGCAGCGTTATTCACAAAATTAAATGGTTAAAACGTTCTAGAAATAACCCGGTATCGCTCCATCTAGCGAAAAAGTCAAAATGACGTTCCAGTCCTTCTAAAAGTGTCCATTAACGCCTAAAGAATACCTTTAGCTAGCTGCATAAATACTCGCCGAATTTTGTTACCGGAAACTCTTAATTTTCGGCATAATTTCAGGTCTAAATCCCTGAAAATCCCATCAAAATAGTCCAGTATCGCCCTAATTCCACCCCTCTAAATCTGCACTCGACCCAAAACGAGGCGCTAATCACCTAATGGCCCCCATCAGCCCCCGATAAATAGAGGATGGGCGGAGAATGGGTGTGAAATGCAAAACGGACGATTAGCGAGGAATAGGGGGATAGAGGGGATGGAGGTGACCTTGTTTCCTCCCCTTTTGCACCCACTGACAACCAACCGAACAATCCATCCAATACATCCCAAAACATCGCCCCGGTCCGAAGGGGGGATTGAATAGAATGGCTAGGGTATCCACGGCCCGATGGATACCTGCCAAAGAAAAAGCGCGGCGGGGAGGTAAAACTTGACCGCCAAAAGAACGCGAAACACCAATTGGTTGAAGCCAAGGTCAGAAATGTTGAAAAGGCGAAGGAAAGGCGTACCTGGCTGGATTCTGGTAGATCTAGGCTTTACAAGCTTAAAATCAGGCTAAAAATCCTTCTTCTTGTAATTAGAAAATGAACACAACGTCTCCAGAAACCTGCAAAACGGGTTAATAATTGAAGCCAGGGCTAAAAATGTCGAAAAAGAGGGCTAAAAGCCTTAATTGGATAGATTTACAGTGTTGCTAGCTGAAAGAAAGTTTAAGAATCCGAGATCTGAACTTTTTTTGCACCTAAACATGAGTGCAGTTCCTTCTAAATAGCAAAAATATAACCCAAAATGCATCTTAGCTTATTTAAATGTTTAACTAAATCGATTTCCGGCTTGCCTAGGCTTCGAAAAGTTAAAAAAGGGACCAAATAAACGATTTTGACTTAAAAAATAATCCAGCTAACGCAGAAAGCTCGGAAAACGATCGAATAAACGGGAAAACAGCGCGAAATATGCGAAAAATTAACGGTTTCTGGCATAAAATCCCTAAAAACTACAAATAACCCAAAATTCAATAAATACCAATTATTCTATCACTTTACCAGGCACCCAACTGACCTATCCACCATCGGCAGAGCGAACAAATCAGGGAAAAGCCGCTAATCCGCCCGCGAAAGTGCCGGAAGCCCCGAAAGCAAGCCCTCCGCGTCACTTCCCATCAATTCTTCTGGTTTCTTCTCTTGTTGTATTGCTGATATTCCCCTAAATCTGTAGTCAAAACCATGAAATTCTCTCGTCACCGTCGTGTTGCCATTATCCGGTCGCTTGTCACTGCAAAACATTCTTCCAAATACGGGTTTAGCCTTTCTAAACGTTTCTAAAAATAGTTTTACAAGTTTTACCTTGTTTTTTCCGACTTTTAAAACTCTGTTTAAGCTCGAAAATCTTTATTCTGCTCGGGTCCCAGCCTTCGCGCAAAAAATCAACATTTTTTTGTTATTATTTAGCGTTTTTATCTATTTATGCCACCACTAAACTTGATTCGCCGCCAATATATTAGTGCACAAAAAAAGAATAAAAAAAACAATCGTTACAGGCAAAAAAAAACACGGAAAATGCCAGTACAAAGCTCACAACATAGACAAGAAAATGAGGAAATCACAAACTGAGAAAAAGATAGGGATAAGACAGATTCGAATTATAATCACAGAAATGGCACACAGGGAATGGAATAAAATTATAAATTACAGTTGGGAAATACAGAAATACATAAATGTACAGACAACACAGACAAACAGGGGCCGAGATTCGCTTCAGATTTCCGATTATTGGCCGCCGCCCATCGCTCGCAACTGCTCGATGAAACTGAAAAAAGGGTTTGAACTTTTCTTCTTTTTGAACACTTTTTCTATAAATCCGAAAATGAAGTTATCAATGGTCAAAGTTAATAGTTTTTCGCCTAATTACTAAATTTCCAGCCGAAAGATTACCTGAGAATTTAGACAATTTTAGTTTCGAGAAATTCGTCGAAAAATCGGTGGTTTTTTGCATTTTTTTAAGGTTAGAGATAGAAAAACATTTAGAAGCATTTCGGCTTCTATTAATTAAATTTTCAGCAACTGAAATTAGCAAAAACTTTAGAAACCAGAAATCGGGTCCTATGGGGAAAATTTTACTCCACCCCCCACCCTCGATAATGCACAAGCACCATCGTTCCCAAAGAATCTCTGCTAGCTATCCGCTTTCAAATTCTAAATTAAAGCTTTTCCTTACCCCTTTGTGTTGAGCATGTGCGTCGTGGCCAGCAGTATCGCCGGTCCACCAGATTGTAGCCGTCGCTCGTTAGCAGCTCGAACATGGAATAACTAAAAAAATAAGTTTATTCATTAAAATCCTATAAAAGTTTGTACCTCTTGATACGTGGCCCCGCCCACCATAAAGATGATGATGTTGTCGACACGGGGCCTGAAAAATTAAATTAAAAATTGACCAAATTAAGTTTATTTATTTGTATTTTTACAAAATCTTAAAGCTCGACACTCGATTTTTAGTAAAAACGTACACAAATTCGGATGAGGCATGCTTAGGGTAGAGCTGCTCGTTGACCTTTCCCCTCGAAATGGCGTCAATTGTCTGTAGAAGGAATGGGGTATGCTGCGTGTACACATTCTCCACTCCTTTTAGACCCTTGATAAATCTGAAATCAGGGTAATAACGCGAAATATGCATGAAAATTACCGTTTTGTCATCTCGACGGCAGATTGGCCACCGAACAGCTCGTTTTTCCTCCGCGTCGCCCCGCCGAAGCGAAGAAGCGAGCGCACCAGGGATGAAGCCGCCGGTTCTAAAAAATATTTGTTAAAAACATAATTCAACCGTTCTTTTGCATTATCGGGGGGGGGGGCAGACCTAATTTTTAGGTAATTTTCACCAAAAATATCTTGCCACGGAATAGTAATTGTTTAATAGCATTTTTAGCAAAGTTAACTTTGCTTCAAGTGAAAAATTATCTGAAAAAACTTCGAAAAATTCAAATTGGTCGAAAAATCGATACTTTAAATTTGTAAATATTAAGTTTAAAAATTAGCAACTTTTCAGCTAAAAAGCATCTCAAAAATCTCGAAATTTTTCGCCGAAAAATAGCAATTTATGTCCCTTAAAGGATAATAATTATAAAGTTTTTAGGCTTAAGAATTTTTAAAAAAATTGAATATTAATTTAACAAAGAACCTCTTTGCTTCAAAATGTTGATCAACCCGTTGATATCGTTGCTCTGGTTGCTCTCAAAACGAAGCGCGTAGAGGAGCACGAGCCGGGTGGCGTTCTAAAAGAAAAGTAAACTTATAAAAATCTCATAACTTACTAAATTTGAGATTTTTCTATTATTTAGAAGGACGCGTATCCGATCCAAGCATTGACTGTGGTCCCCATCAACGACAATGGATTGTTCCAGCTGAAAAATAAGAAAATACTATAGAATAAAATAAATTTTAATCATTTAAATCAAATAATTAATTAATCTAGCAAAATCTCAACCTCAGAAACTTCTAGCAGACTCTCCGTGCCAACCAAACGACTCAATTCCCCCACAACGGACACGTGCTTCGAGACGGTACCTGGAAAAGGTGCATTTAACAAAATATGATTTATTTCCCTCACCAGACATTTTCTTAAATTGTGGATACTCGTCGACAAAGCTCTTCATATCGGCGATCGACTCGACGTTCTTGTGGATTTGCGTCTAAATTGATTTTCATTTTTACAACTAAAAACTGTCACCTTTGATTGAAACTGCTCCATCAGCGTCTTGATATTCTGCCCGATTTCGCCGAAATTTGCCGAGACGTTCTAAAAACAAAAGCTTCACTCCGCGGCAAAAATAAATACCTTTTCATAAAAATCGTCCTGCAACTCGGACAACACCAAATTTTGCCCGTCAATCGTCACACGATTATTCTGAATCCCGAGCAGCTCGTGCACCTGAAAATAAGGGCTTTATTTTCAACGGTATATAAGTCACCATAGCTTCATAGGTCCACTGATTGAGAAGCGGAGTGGCACAATCCTCAGATCGATCGACAATCAACAGCATCGTATCCTCCTTGCAATTCCGATACAGCCCATCCTCACGGCGCATCGTTTGTGCCACCTCGCCGGCCAATCGTTCACAGTCTTCATTTGTTCGTTGGTAACTAAAATCAGATAAAAAGTTCGTGAAAGCCATAGAAAAACGCACCAGACGGTCGGCTTCTTCTTCAGCGCCAACGTCAACGCGATAATTGTCTGTTTGATGTGGAGGAGGGAAGTAGTTGACAAGCGAAAGGAGGCATCGTACGGATTGCGCATTCCGATCGAGAGCAAGTGTTTCGACAGCGGGATTCCGTCGCAGAAATACTCGTGCACCTCGCGTACCTGAAAAAAAAGTTAGATTTTCCTTTTTTGCTACTTTGAAGCTAAATATTTCACTGAAAAACCGTCCACTTCTTCTTCATCCGCTTCTGCCAACTGCTTGATATCACTTTTGTTGGCAATGTTCGAGAAGACTAAATAAAAACTTGGTTTAATTAAGTTATTTAGCCTTACAAATGAAATACTGTGCGTATTTTGGGGTTCTCAACTCCTGGCACAACAGCGTGATGTTCTCCTGGGTCGGCCGGACGAATACGATGCACTAAAGCCTATTTTTTACGGATAATTCAAAAATGATACCTTTAAATGCTTGATCTGCTCGCGGGGCACCGGGGAATCGAGCTTCTCGAACAGGTACACCTCCTTGTGCATCATTTCCGATTGGGCAAACGCGCACGAGACGATGCCCGTCTGAAAATCACGGCAATTTCTTGATTTTTATCCTAAAATCAAGGAAAATCGTTAAAACTGACCGTTTCCTTGTCCATGAGCAGCACCTTCATTTGAGGGCCGGCCTGGGCCACCATCTCGCCGATGTACAGCCTGACCGTGGCCAGGATGTCCATTTTGCTTGAAAGATAAAGCTTATTAAACTCCGCTAGGCCATTAATCAAAAAAAGCTTCATGTGTTGAGAAATTGATTGGATACCACCGTCAATCCAAAAGAAACGTCAAGGACAAGTTTTTATAATCGAAAATTCTTTATTTCAACTTTGAAGACAGCGCAAACAAATCAACAAACAGTATGCAGCAATAACAACATCAACAACAGAACAAACAACAATTCGCAAGCTAAAAAGAGTTCAAAACGGCTTCAAACTAAAGAATCATTTGACTTAAACGCAACGAAAGATTGGATAAAGTAATGAGCACGGTCTCCTCGACACGTTCGCTTCTCGATCCGCTCCCAAAGGGCAGTGGATTGACGAGCTGGTCGAAGAATTGTTCAGCGGGCACCGACACCGTCTCATCCCCCTCCAACGCGGCTTCAACCCCTTGAACACCTCCGAAAATGACGAGGATCCTTTTTCGGGTCATCAGATTGATCTCGACATCATTCATTGATCCTCCATTCGGTGTCATCCCCAACACAACATCATACTTCTTCCGGTCCATCACTTCTCCCAATGTCTTCGCAATTCGGACAGAATATCCCCAATAAAGAGACGTCGCGTCACGGGCTTGTTTTGCATTGGCTAGGCGACCCTTGTAGAGACGACGATCTTCTCCTGTTTCTGTCAATTCGACAGTGATCCGAGTGGCCGGGGGGAATGGCGTGGAATTCTCGAGGAAGAGCTCTTTGTCCAATCCCACATCGACATATACGCCTCGTCCCTTCTTGCACGGTTTGTCGAGTACAACCCCTTCTCGATACGGCACTGTGAAGTCTGTGGCTTTGAGATGGTGCGCTGAATCGAGCGGATGTAGAAGACCGACAGATCGAAGGGCCTTGTGGAACGGGAAAAGCGGTTTCCGGATGTATTGAGGGCATTCCAGGTATTCGAGGATTTTGGCGAGATGAAAGTTGCCCTCAATGTTCCGCTCGGACGGCTTGAGATCGCCCTGCCATTTGCCCGACCAGTAGGCGTCCACTTCTTCCTGTTTCATACGGCCCGTCTCGTCGTAGACGATGATCTCCTCGAGTCGATAGATTGTCGCCGCCCGTGCTACCTAAAAACCGACATTTTTTAGTTGCAAATAGTCAAAAAGTCATATTTTTAGCTTTTTAAAAACCCTCACCTGGACAGCCATATACGCGCGAAGTTCATCACATTGGGCAAGGTTCAAGAACGATCCAGGGATGGCGATGGAGAGGGAGAATGGCGTGGTCCCTGCCGGCTTCTCATCAGCAAAGGCCTCTTCCTCCTCTTTATGTTGTGTTCGTTCTTCTCGGGCAACCTTGGAGGCTTCGAACTGTTTCACCAGTTTCTGCTCCCGTTGCTCTTTCAAGGTCTCCTTCTTTTTGCGCCACGTCAGATCGTTGAACGATACTTTGTCCTTTTTCTTTTTGTGGACACGACCATGGGATATCCGCTGCTCCATCTGTCTGCAAATAAACTATTAAACAAATCAATTTTTAAAATTTAGGTTCTTTCGCATTATCGGGGGAGCAACTTTTTCTCTGGATCCAAAGTTTCAAATATAAATAGCGGGGGTGCTACTAAACTGTTGTTACTATCTCTAAACTTTACAGATATAGCAAAATAAAGCTTTTTCGATCAAAACTAGCCGATTTTTCGCCAAATTTCGACATTAAAATCTTTTTGAAATCATGTTTTAACAACTTTTTTTATAGAAAGCTTTTTCGCCCCAATCCATGGGTTTCTCATCTTCCGTGCACGCTTTTCCGAATCAACTAAGATTTATTAAAATTGAAAGACACATAGAACACATTCAAAAACTCGGATATATTCGGGGGCAACCATCATCTGAAAGCAGGAATAAATAACACCACAGAGAGAATGAATACCTTTTTTGGCTGATAAATCGGAACCGATCGCTATATTAATCATCACAACACTAGGAAAAGGGGAAGCTGTCAAAAGGATGGGCGAAAAACCAGAAACAAGGATCCGTAGAGATGAAGCCTGGCTGGCAATGGAAAAGAGATTATTCCGGATTTGTAGAGAGAGACAAGAATAAAAGAGGAATGAGACGATAGAGAGAGAAACAACAACAGCTCTATATCCGAATGAAGGGAAAGGAGCACTCGCAATCGATCGATAAAACAACATTGAGCATTCCAGAGTTATAAAAAGCTATCTATCCTTCTAGCGAATCTTCATCTGCTTCATCTTTGGCTGCTTCGACTTGCGGTCGTGCTTGGCCTCCATCTTCTCGAGTCTTCTCTGCTTATCCGGGTCCTCCTCCTCCAGAATTCGCTGCTTCCTCTCGCGGGTCCGCTCTTCTCGACGGGCTTGAGCGGCTTCTTGGCGTTGAATGTGGGTGGTCTTCATGAACGCCTCCTCAACGGCCTGGCGGTTCTTCTCCGTCTTCAGTTTCGCTTCACGTGAGAGGCGGAATCTAAAAGAAGTGGTAAAAACTTCAAGAGAAATTATTTTTCTCACCGGCGAACCTTGTCGACAATGTAGAAGATCATGTTGAGAATCTCGGTCTCCTCCTGGCGGAGCTCATCCCCGCCATCCTGCAGCTCGACGGTGATGATGACGACTCGAGACACTTCCGGCAGTCGGGTGTACGTCTCCCCATCCGGCAGCTTCGCGCCGCAATATTGATCCGAGGCGTGGATTGAGTGTATCTTCGACTCGTACTTGCGCAACAGGGTCAGCAGGCCAGGGTCCAGGATGCCTAGAAATAAATTGAAATTCTGCGGTTCTTTTGTATTTTCGGGGGCGTCCTTTTTTCCTAATATAAAAAGTGTAAGTGTCTCTAAACTGTCAAAACTTTACAAATTTTGTTAAAAACGCCCAAAAAATCCTATTTTTTTTCGACAAAAAACGGCCGATTTTTATCATAAATTTTGGCGTTTCAAAATTTCTAGTCTAAAGATTATTAGCTAATTTGACTAAAAACACAAAAATGCGTCCTATTAGGTTACTAGACACTTATTGACTTATAAAAATTCAACCCCCCCCCCCCCCCCGATAAAGCCACAGATCCGAAATTTTCGAATTAAATCTCAAGCTTACCCATGGCAGCCTCGTTGAGTTCGGTGAAAATGCCCCAGGAAGCGGGCAATCCTTGCATCGATCCCGGCTTCTTCTCGAGTGCGTAGGTGGACAGATCGGCCAATTCCTTGTGCTGCTTGGCGACGATCTTCCGTTGTCCGACGGCCAGCACCCACGGGTCCACTTCTTGCGCGTCCAGGTCAAAACTAGAAATAGAGCGTTAAAAATTAACTTTTTAAGGATACCGGAAGGTGATTCTATCCTTTTGCGGGGTGATGATGCCCATGACACGGCTGACGAGATCCTGCCGCTTCACCGTGCGCATCTGGATCTGCAGTGAGGTGACGCCGACACGGCCCGAGCACCAGATCGAGAACGAGTAGTCGGTCTCCTGAAAAATAACGATAAACACTTAGTTTTCAAGCTAGAAGAGAAATCTTTGTGCTTATCTCATGCAGAATTTTTGCGCCGATTAAGACAGGCTTGATAAAATCTACAAAACAAACAGATTAAAAAAGTTGTAGATTTTTGCAGTCCGAAAACAGATCCAAACTAGCCGATTTAAGGATTTTTTTCGCATTTTAAAACTTGAAAAGCTTTTAAAAGGCCGTTTGCGAGAGACCCGAACAAGGCTTGGCACAGTTTTTTTGGACCCCCATTTTTTGATGCCATCTGATAGAGCGTGGTCGAATTAGAGGAATCGCACTAATTTGGGATTTTTAAATTAGCATTTTCCTAGTTAAACAAGGCGTTAAAGTTGCCAACGTCCAAAATTTATCTCGACGACTACTTGACAGAATTTGCTGAAACTTTGTGACTAGGCCTAATTTGGGATGGGGATCATTTTTCTAATACATCGCGAAGCACGAAAATTAGCAGAACCTAGTTAAATTGCATACCCAAAACAGTTTTTGCCAAATTTCAAATTAACGGCGAGTCGGCCGCAAGCTGGAATTAGGCTAGAAAGATGCGCAAAATTTTTCTGCATCGATTGATGTATTATTTAGGTGGCGGCCAGGTCGCCGTTTTCTCACAGCGAGCTTTTTGTAGCTGAAAAATGGCCTGAAAATCTGACTAAAATCAAAAATTTTGCGTTTTTCTTTCCGGACCCGTAGTCATATTTAACGATCAAGATCACGCCAAGCCGAACGCAAAAATTAGCAAAAAGAAATTCGACATTTGAAAGGGTGCTTGTTTTGTGGCGCGGGGATTCGAACCCGGACCCTCCGCCTGGCAGCCCTGTGGCGCAGTGAGTAGAGCGTCCGCGTGCCAATCCAGAGCCGCTGCCAGTTCAATCCCGCTCCCTCTCAGAAGCCGAATTTCTTTTTTGCTCTTTTTGCAATCGACTTGGCATGATTTCTTGATGCGTTTTGACTACTCCGATATGTAAATACCGCAAGATTTTCCATTTTAGTCAGATTTTCAGACCATTTTTCAGTTATAAAAAGCTTGCTGTGAGAAAACGGCGACCTGGCCGCCACCTAAATAATACATCAATCGATGCAGAAAAATTTTGCGCATCTTTCTAGCCTAATTCCAGCTTGCGGCCGACTCGCCGTTAATTTGAAATTTGGCAAAAACTGTTCTGGGTATGCAATTTAACCAGGTTCTGCTAATTTTCGTGCTTCGCGATGTATTAGAAAAATGATCCCCATCCCAAATTAGGCCTAGTCACAAAGTTTCAGCCAATTCTGTCAAGTAGTCGTCGAGATAAATTTTGGACGTTGGCAACTTTAACGCCTTGTTTAACTAGGAAAATGCTAATTTAAAAATCCCAAATTAGTGCGATTCCTCTAATTCGACCACGCTCTATCAGATGGCATCAAAAAATGGGGGTCCAAAAAAACTGTGCCAAGCTATAATGGGGACTGTTCGAGTGACTCGCGGACGGCCTTTTAAACCCGGTTGTTTCGCAGGATTGAACAACGTAAAATTCGGCATAAAATCGGCGAATTGGTGCTCAAAAATACCTTGGTAATATTTCCATCAGACGGCTCCTCAGTCAATCCATCATCCCCCACAACCGAGAACTGCTGCTCGAGAGCATCGCGATGAGCGGAGAACCAAGTGTAAGCGAGTCCCTGATTGACGCCCCTTCCATAGACGTAGTTGAGCATGTAGAGCACGAGGATCACGATCACAGCAGCTTCTACCTAAAGAGAAAAAGATGAATCAAACGCCGATTCATTACCTGGTACGAGGCCCAATTCGACCGGAAGTGAGCGGGCACATCCGAGAAGCGGAGCGGTTCTTGGGCCTTTGGCGCGATAGAGTCGGGCTCCTCAAAGGTTTCTTGCTCATCGTTGATTCCATAGTCCTCCTCGTCGTTGTCAAACTCGTTGGCTAGCGGTTTCTTCTCCTGTGCTGGAGGCGAGGGGGCGGCCTTGTTTTGTTGTTGTGGTGGTGGAGGGGATGGTGGCGTGTAGTGGATCGTCTAAAAAAAGAGTTTAGTTAAAAGAAAAAAATGGCAACCTCATCAGCGTCTTCAAACTCGGCGAATTCGTTGTCATCCTCGCCGGGCGGGCCACTTTGGCTGCCGGCAAATAGGAATGCCAGCAGGAAGATGAGGTGTACGGCTCGCATGAGGTACCCTGCAAATTTGACGGTTAAAAAGACAAGGGTTGAGGATAAAAATAAGAAGAACGTTAGCATTCATAAATCGACACAAGAGGAGCATAACAGGCGCAGAATAGCGATTTTATCGTCAAATTAAATATCGAAAATGGGCAGAAAGTTCTAATTAAACCCCATAAAGCCCTTTAAAAGTTCTATAACTTGTAGTTGCTTGACTAGCTGATGAAAATACGAAGATGGAGGAGTCCTAAACCGGAAATTCCACATGAAAAAAAACGGTGATTTCTAATCCAACTTCTTAATGAATCTATAACGAAAAGCGCATCCAAAAATCTTTGCAGCAACTTCTAAATCAAGTATCATACCGAAAAATGCGCAGTAATCTCTGATCGATCCGTTTAATAGATTCTATAATCCTCGGCTGCCTGAATAAACTTTGCTTTGAAAGTTATAAGGAGAAGAATGAGCATCAACGCTCTCAAGAGCATCAGAAAACGCCAGTATTAATAACTTCCCGATAGAAAATAAAGCGTTTAAAAGGACGCGGCAATTTCTAATCTACTTTGAACCCAATGCAGCCCATTATATAACCTCGGGCTGCCTAAACATATTTTACTGCCAGCGGTCGTTTTGCTGATGCGAAACGGGGCGTTGGTCGAGAGAATATGGCCATACTCTGGTGCCTATTGGAGAGACAACAAAGTACACGCGTCGCTCGGGGAACACTACGGTCCAGAAGGAGAAAGGAGAAAGAGAGAGCGGACGGGAGGGTTTTTGACCCTCTGACGTAAGTGTGTGCCGGGGCGCGCTTTAGCAGTGAGGGGGTTCCGGACGCGCCACATTACGCATGGACGTAAGGTGTATAGAACGGAATACTTTCTTCTGAATTTATTTTTACAAAGTGGATATATAAAGTAAAAAAAGTATGCAGAAGGCTTTTTAATAAATGAAAGAACCTATTTATGGTAAATCTGGAACAGTTAATCGTCAGTATCATGCTTTTCGGAATTTTGGGAATATATACCAGTATTTTTGTTGATTGGTTCACTTCTGCCCGATATTAATTGTAGGCTCTCGTCTGAAATACTTTTTTTAAATCAGAAGCTACCGCGATACAAAGAAGCAGGGGCGCAGGAACTTTCGCAAAGTAGGCTGTGAATGGCTAATGAAAGCTAATGAGATAACGCCAACGAAGAATCATACAAAGCCACACACGTGAAGAATTGCGAAAACTTTAACTCTTTCGAAGCAGCCTAAAAATCTTACATGGTAGCGGGTCCAGGAGTGGCTCGAGATTATGTTGACTTCTGTCAAGCCACGCGAGCTTTTGCCGTGGGCTCTTTTATGCTTCATTTTAAGTTTAGAGATTTCAAGTTCTTTTCCTTCCACACACTAATACTATGACGAACATTAACACCAAGCTAAAGTAAATGATTCTCCTCAGTAAAAACCTATGAGGTGACAATCATCAGTTCCCAACTCGCGAAAACACTGTCTTCTGGTTAGTAAAAAGCTTTCTACATGCTTCTTTTACTATTACATGTATCTTCTCTTTGTTAGATGTAAGAAATTAAAGTAGAATAAATCAAATTAAAAAGGTATTCCGTTCTGTACACCTTACGGCCATGCGTAATGTGGCGCGCCCGGAACTCTGTCACTGCTAAAGCGCGCCCCGGCACACACTTACGTCAGAGGGTCAAAAACCCTCCCGTAGAGAGCGGCCAGAGCCCAGACCAATCATAATACCCAGTACCCGCACGTTTCATAGACGGCTGCGTCGTTTTCCTATAAAAATTGACCCTAAAAACGATTTCCCTAAGGTTATAACGACGAAAATATAATTTTAGTACTTTTTAAACCAAATTCTACCTCTCGATAGCCAAACTACTAAATAAACCTTCTATAAACACACGAGAACGCGTTTTCTTGTTAAAAATTAAGCCTAAAAACGATCTCTCTAACGATATAATGACCAAAATATCACCATAGTACTTTTCAAACCAAATTCCGCCTCTCCAATCGCTAGTTATAGCAATTAAACCGTTTATTAACACGTGAAGATCCAGAAAACCCGTCAAAACAGCAGAAAAACTTGAGAAACCGTCAAGATACAAAATCACAATCTTCACAAAAAGCACAGAATGAATAAATGAGAAAACGAGATCTAGAACAATTTCCAGTCGAGTGATTGTGGGTGCTTCTCGTGGGCTCGCCACATTGCCAGCGCAGAGGCGTCTCTGAAAATATCATAAAGAGAAGAAATTTAGCTTTACCTCGCTTCCACATCCCCGGCATCCGAAAAGATGCGTGTCGCGTGGAAGAGGGCGTCCTAGAAAGTAAAAACGTGTAAAAATCGAAAATATCCAATTTACCTTTGCCCAGGCAAAAATGCCAGCTTTCGACGACACCTCCAGGAAAAGGCCGAGCCATTTGAGCGCTTCTTGGCTGTCTAGAAATAAAAAATTAATAATTTTAATCGTTTTAAAATCTAAAAAACAGTCCAAAAACCGACCCCCTTTCTTCAAATGCAATTCCGCTACCGTAGCGCAGTACAGGGCCCTTTCGATGCCCCTTCTTCCTCCCAAATCATCCGAATCATCCCGCAATAGCTGGGCGGCCTCGTCGAATTTATTCTGCTCTATCTGGAATCGCAAAAATTTCTTTTATCTTCAAAAAGTACGCACCATTACTCTGGCCAAATGGCGAGTTGTCAGCCACATCAACGGCTTCGCCTGTGAGACACGGGCAAGTCTAAAAAAACGATTAAAACGTGTAAAATCTAATTTTTCGTACCGTACAGCCTTGACAAGCGACGCCTCGGCTTCCGTGAGATTCCTATTGACGGTGTGCAGATTTCCGAGCACCGAAAGTAAACTAAAAAACGAAAAAATACCAAAAATTTGCCTAAAAACATACCGTATCCTTTCCAGCGTGTGCACATCGCCGGCTATTTTGGGGCGATAGGCGTTGAGGAGTTGGATGGCCTCGGAGAGCTGGCCGGTGCAGGCGTGATGAAGGGCCAACCTGGAGAAATCCTCTTAATTTTTATTTCGCAACCAATCAATAAATATAACGTATTTTTAATGTTTTTAGTAGTTTCTGAGTGCTAAAAGGCTACAAAAAAAACTTTTAAACGTCTTTGAAAATTAGGAAATGTTGATTTTTTTGGTCATTTTTCATCATTTTTCAGCGAAAAGTCAAAGATTCTCGAAATTGTCATAATTTTTTCATCTAAAAACTGTAAAATACTATTCTATTAAATCCTTAAAAAATTGGAATTTGAAAGCTATTTTAGCTATTTCAAAGGAAAAATCTTACCGTATCACATGCTCAAAGGGGCAATACGGCTCGATGAGCGGCAATTGCTCGGCAGCCCCTTCCAGATCACAGCCGAACAGTCGAGAGTCGAACTTGATCAGCGCCTTCGCCAGCTTCAAGTGCCCTTTTATCTAAATTTAACTTTTTTTATAAAGTGACCAATCTACCGTACCCTATCACTGGCCCTTGGTCCAAATTGTGCGATTGCCCGGTCGACGAGTTGAAGGGCCTGTCCCCATTGACAGTCCAGTGCCAGCGCATACATCGTGTTCACGTTGAAAATTGCCTAAAAATCGCGAATTTTCGAAATTTCTTTGAAAACTTACATGAGCCTCGGTTTCGTGATATTTCGCGTATCGGTCCCCATTATTCGTCCCGTTCCAGCATTTCGCCATTTGGAACGTCTAAATGATTTATTAACTTTTTGGAAGGCTTATTCTTATTTTTTTTAATTTAAATTGATTTTTTTTTGGGTCTTTCTGATGGAGGAACACCTTTTTCTTACATTGAATTTTTCAAATATAAATTGAGGCGGAGTTTCTAACGTATTTTTTGACTATTCCTAAGGGTAAAAACTTCACACATTTTGTTAAAAATATGAAATTTACCTGATCGAGATGTCCGTGCAAGAGTAGGGCAGAAGACTTGATAGCATCGGCGACGTCGAGGTACGCTTTCTGCTCGCCCGTAGGATCATTTCCACGCATCCAGGCCGAAGTGGAGAACATTGGCGTCACGTTACTAAAAATTAAAAATCAGATCGCCACAATTTGACATACCAATAAGTCGGTTTCCCACTCGAAATCTGGCGAATCGTATCCAGAAGTGTGTCGATAAATTCGACGCACTGGGCCTAGAAATAAATTTGTTTGTTTAAAAAACAAAACCACCTGTGAAATATGCTGAATGGGACAGAAATAGGCGCTCTGCTTGGCCGGATCCTCTGCTTCTTCAATGTAGGCGGTCAGATTCTTGGTGGTGACATCGGCGCCAGGTGGGATGGGCATTCCCTCTTCTTTCTTTTCTCTCAGCACCATCCATTGTCTCTCTTCAACCGCGCTCCCATCATAGACATCATCGGATTCTTGGAAAAACTGAAAAACTAGGACCTTTAGGAGCTTTGGCATCGTCGGGGGGGATTTTTCGGATAAGCCCGGAAATTCCTAGAAACGTAACAAAGGCATTTCTATAGCGTTTTTGGTAAATTTAGATATACTTCACGCCGAAAAAACCCCCGAAAAATAGAAAAATCTGGTCGAAAAATCGTAAATTTTTACATTTTAATCAAAATTTTATAAGAATTTTGCTTTTAGGAATCGTGAAAACGGCATAAGAAGACGCCCCCGATAATGCCAAAGCTCCAAAAATCTATAAAAAGTATATAAAAATTGTACCCAAATATCCTCCTGGCTCGGGTAGTCGTCGTGTTGATCGGGAATATACTTGGCCGTCGGGTCGGTTCTTTCATTTTGATATTCCAGAATCTAAAATTATTAAATGTTTAGTTTAATACACCTTTTATACCTTCTTCTCCGCCACAGCCATCCGGAGAGTGTGATTGTCCTTACAGCCATGCGACAGCATTACCGTCTCGTCCAACATTGTCCTCGCCATCGCACTAAAATAATCATTTTTAAAAAATTTAGATTTTTTCTTACAAATTGTTGAAATGACGGGCGAGTCGAGAGCGTACGAGTGTCCCAACGGAATCCGCGCTAAAATTTTAGTGTAATTACGACAAGGAAAATTACTAATTGAGCCAGTGCGTAATCTGTATTCGCCGTCCGCGAGCCATCAAATCATTGTATCGCACTTTCGAGTAGTCAACGTAGGCACACAGCGCATCTTCCGCATTTCGAGCGCGTAGCCGACGCGTTTCAACAACCGAGATCAGAAGGTGCTAAAAACGAAGGTTTTGTGATTCTTTCGCATTAATGGGGAGACGAATTTTCGCCCTAATCCTAGAAGTGCCTATCAAAGTAACAACAAGCATTTTATCAGCGTTTCTCGTAAAATTTAACCTTAATTTAACAATAAAAACTATCTAAAAAATTTAAAGTCGACATTTTGGCAAAAATCAGGCATTTTTCAATCAAATCTCGAGCGTTTTTACATTTAGGAATAGTAAAAACGGTTTAGAGGAATCGAAACCCAAGAAAAAAAAGCTGGTCCCCCCACCGATAATGCAAAAGAACCCTGATTTATGTCAATTTATTACCACAGCGGCCATTATGGGATAGAGCTGCTTCGTCCGTTCGCAAATGGCCATAATTTCCTCGTCCGTTTCTTGCACTCGACTCGGGCAACGCTAAAAAACCTCCAAAATCTTGTATTTTCAAGCTTTCGGTACCTGCAGCCAATGAAGTCGACTCAACACCCATTTCTCGGCCTGTTTGTACGAGTTGGAGACGTGAGGGTAGAGACTCGGCCTAACAAGGAAAAATACGTTGAATTTCTAGCGTAAAATACTTGTATTGCCACTCGCCGGCCAAATATTTCAGTTGCCTCTCGAATTGGCCGTACACCTCGTAGTCGGTCAGCATTGTCGTCGCCAGACTGAACTGGAAAACCATTTTCTGAGTTTAAAACGATGAAAATTACTTTTTTCAAAAACACAGCCACCAAAGAATTGCCGTTGATGATCGAATTCTTGATGTCGATGCCCAATTCTTCGATGAGAGTGATGTGCTCGCGAAGATCGCCCATTTGAACTTGTGAAATCCTAAAAAAGGTATAAAAACAACTTTTTTGGCATACACTTTGTCAAAATCTCGCAACACGGCCTCGCCAATCTGCCCGGCAACTCGTCGAAGATCTTGATATGTCAACGGGCGGTAGGAGATTAATTGGTAGAACAGCTTGCCAAGCTAAAAACAGTGGTTTTTCATGAATGTCTAATTCGACAATACCTCGCACAGCAAAAGCGGGGCCGGATGTTGATTTTCATGGTCGACAAAGCTCTCCAGCACGCGAATCAGGTAGATTAGCGCGAACTAAAAATGACAGATGAATCTTTCAAGCATTCTTCAAATTACCTGTGGATCTTGTATCGGGTCGATGGCGGCCATGATGTATGGATACGCATAAAGGGCATCGGTCGGGTTGAAACCCGCCGGCTGCTCCGACATTACCTGAAAAAACACGTAGGTAGTTAGGAATAATTTACTTGTAAAAGATAAGTAAAACAAAAGGGAAAGAAAGCTTTTTGGGATGGGTGGTTTCGAATGGGCGGCCCGACAGCGCCTACAGACTACAGTTTTGAGCGAGAAGCTGCGAGCAGGAGCCACTACCGGAAGTTCTAAAGAAAAAAATGCAGTACAGACGAAACATTTAGGCTACAGATGGCCGTAAAGATGACCAGGCTGAGGTCCAACATAGGTCTATGCGCTCCCGAAATCTACCGGGCCTTAAAATGATCTTAAAAGGCCAAAAACGTTCTTTCAGCCAAACCAAAATTGAAAATAGCGCGGGGGATATGGCTGAGATTCCAATTTTCTCAGAAATAGCGGCACTAACAGCAAATCGCCTTGGAAAATCAAGTTTGAACGCTCCAAAGCTTCTCGATGAGCCTCTAAATCGAAAATCAGCACCTAGATTTGTCAATACAAGCTCTAAAAATGGCTTGCGCTGATTCTAAATGGATTTTCAACATTTTCTAGCGGCTCTTGCATCTTTTCCTACAATTTCAAACGCCTTTTTCGGGCCCCAGACTGCGGGCAGAGTATGGCCCCGGTGGGCCCTATTGATCGCGTGAGAACTGGAGAGTGTCTCCATACACCCCCTGACGCTATATTCATCAACCACAATTAGCTGCTTGATCCGCTTTTTGACTGGATTTCGAGCGAGGCCTGGCTGATGAATGGCATTCCAAGCACCTCGTATCCATGGTCACAATGAACTGGATTATCAGGAACTTCTAAAACAGGTGCGCTAGATCGAAACAGGAAAGTTGGTTCTTTCGCATTAGCGGGGGGGGAGCTAATTTTATCCTATTAGTCCAGAAATACACAGCAACATCATACTAAGTATTTTCATAGTTTTTAGTAAATTCAACGATAGTTTTAGAACGAAAACTATCGAAAAATTTCAAAAAATTCGGACATCTTTCGTCAAAAAACCCAAAACCTTTGTACTTTCCTAGATTTCTATTTCAAAAATTAATTCTAGGGGAAGAATTTGGCGCTAATCGATAATTCTAAAGCTCAGGGAAGTTATATGTCCCATTTTCTAGGTACAAACCCTTCAAGGAAAACTCTCCGCTAAAACCGACGCTCTATTGAGGCTTGGTAAAGATGTAGAAGAAGCACAAGCCGCTCGGGATTCTTGGAAAGCTCGAGCAGAGACCTATGAACGGAATCTCGAGCGATCTGAGCAACAATTGCTGCACGTCACCAACGTAATGCTGCGAAAAATGATAGCCTAACTGCTTTAGAAACTGAAACACACGACAATGAAAGAGCTAGAGTCTTCAAAAGCGAGAATACAAGCCCTAGAAGCGGAGAATGGACAGTTAAAGAGGCTAGTTGACGATTTGAAGGCTGAAATTCGAGGTGAGTCTAATAAAACCAGAACGAAAACGACTTTCCAGACCTTCAAAAAAGACTGTAAAACCTTTCGGCAACAACTAGCCAGGGCCGAGGTCGAGCGGGTAGAGGAAAATGCTGGGATTGTAAAACTAGAAGCATCTCCGGCGGCCAGGGTATGAAAATACAGAGGGTTTTTCTGAACAAAAACTCCCTAGAATTCCGTGAGGCTTAGCTCAGAGCAGACAAGTGATGGGGAAACGATCGGAAGACAGGAAAAGCTAGTTTCGGAGGTAGTTAGAGAAAAAAAAGAAAAGAAAGAAATTTATGGCTTTAGAACCGACAGCTAGAAGCGGATATGGCGTCAGTGCTTAGCACAAAGGAAGAGCTCGTGCTAGAGAGGGATGCACTCGTGAAAAAGGTGGAGAGATTGAGTCAAGAATTGACATATCTACTCAATGGGGATCCGAAACGGGTAAGTAACGGTTGTATGATACAACTTGTATCGAATTTGTAATCCGGCAAATTGCCAAGCAAATAACGAAATCCACAGAACCCCGGTTTAGGTAGTCGAAGATCTCGACAGTTTAATGGCCGAGAATCGATACCTAAAGGCACAACTCGACTCGGCACAAGAAGAACGGCAAACGATCAAGGAGAACCTTGAAAAGTATAAGAGTGTGGCTGAACATGTGGCGGCGAGAAGACAAGCCGAGCTCGGATCGACTTCTAAGGATGAGGGGGAGAAGCCAACGGTTGCTGTTGTCAATATGAAGCAGAGTGGGTTTGAAAAATACCTTCAAATTCTAGGACAATTACATTGGAACCATCTATGTTCTCCAAAATTTGAAGTGCTCACCAAATTCTTAGTGTAATCTTTCATCCACGATCAAACGGAAAACGATTATAAAGTAAAAACTACTAATGTACGGATAAAATTAGGCCGAAAATGATGAAAGACCTTTAGTTCGTGAGCTGCTCTCGTCCCATTCGATTGATATATATGAATGGTTTATTCAACCGGGTAATATAACGCAGGCGAAAAATGATAAAATTTTGCAACGTAAAGTGGAAAAAAAAAAATGGGTGAAAGACGAGGGACGGGGATAATATGGTTCTTGCTTAGGAGTGATTGTGGGCTAGGGGAAGGGTTTCAAGACTTTTCCTAAAGCGTTTCGCGCTGGTCG
Source organism: Mesorhabditis spiculigera (assembly GCA_958295435.1). Lineage (NCBI taxonomy): Eukaryota > Metazoa > Nematoda > Chromadorea > Rhabditida > Rhabditidae > Mesorhabditis > Mesorhabditis spiculigera. Next base: position 61,374 of record CATQJA010001039.1, on the reverse strand, counting down.
GAGGGTTTAAGAGGAGAGGTGGCGGAAGTGAATTCCATAGTTTTGCGATGCGGCGTGAAAACATAGACCTAGGGGTATCTCCTACGCTGTTAAATCTAGTGAGCTGAAATCTGTGGGAACTCCTAGAAGGTCGGGTGGCAAGTTTAAGGAATTTGAGTGGATAGCTCTGCTGGAAAATTATTCGATAGCACAGGACGAGGTCATTTTGGTTTCGGCGTGTTTCGAGGGTGGGGATTTCAAAAAATGCTAGCCTCTCTTCATATGGAATTACGGGACACCCTGGGCAAAGTTTAGAGTAGGCATGAAAGGTAAATCTTTTCTGGACATTTTCGATCTTCTGAATCAGATATTTGCGGGATGGAGACCAAACTTCACTCGCATATTCCAGAATCGGTCTACATAGTGTGCAAAAAGCGCGGATATAAGTAGTTTTATTGGGTACCTGAATCTTTTTGATGATTAAGTACGAAATTCGCGCCGCTCTTGCGCAGATTTCAGTGATATGCGGCTTGAAAGAGAGCTTATTTGTGTATCTAACACCGAGATCCTTGATGATATCGACCGTTTCGATTGGGCTATTTGCGAGAAGTAAGGGAGGTGGGGGATTTAGGGAAGTTAAGCAAAAGGTCTTATTAACGGCGAGCGACATCCCATTTTCCGAGGCCCATTTTTCTATGATAGAGATGTCGGACTGGATAGAGGTGTGGGGACTGGGACCTGAGCGCGGCCCAATACCTGCATAGATTTTGAGATCGTCAGCGAATAAGAGATTTTTGTTTACTAGAAGGGGTGGGAGATCATTTATGAAAATCAAAAAAAGTATGGGCCCTAAGACACTACCCTGCGGGACCCCCGACGTTTGAGGGCGTGGCTTAGAAACTGAGTCTCCGTTCTGTACATGAAAAGTCCGACCGGTGAGATAGGCTTTCAACCACGAGTATATGGGAACAGGCAGGCCCGTTTGGGCGACTTTATCTAGGAGAATGTGATGGGGGACTTTATCAAAAGCTTTTGCTAGATCGAAATAGATGCTTACTGGTTTTTCTCCGGAATCTAAGATGTTGGCAAAGTCATGGAACATTTTGATGAGCTGCGCGGTGGTAGAGTGAGAGGCTCTGAATCCAAACTGGGCCGGGGAAAAGAACTGTTGAGCATCTAGAAAAGAAATTATTTTGTGTTTCAGCGCAACTTCAATAACTTTGCAAATCGATGATGTGAGGGCTATTGGGCGATAGTTTTGGGCCTGAGTTTCGTCGCCGGACTTAAAAAGGGGTACTATTCGAGAAAGTTTCCAGTGAGCGGGGATATCACCTTTTAGTAAGGTGATGTTAAAAAGCCTAGTCAGAACGGGGGCGAGTATCACCGAACATTTCTTGAGGAAAAGAGTGGGAATGTTTTCGGGCGTCCAGTGGGTTTTTGGATTCATGGAAGCTAGGGCCTTGTCAATATCGTTAGGGGTGAACAAAAAAGGGGGCGAGGGGTCTGGATGATGGGAAGGGGCACGTTGCCCTCGAGCGGGCTGAAAAACCTGCGAGAAATAGGCTGCAAATTCCTCTGAGACCTCCGCCTCGTCTGTGATTTTGGGAGAATTTGGATTTTTGAGAAGGGAGATGGGATTTGGCTTACTCTTAGATTTTATGTGGGCGAAAAAGAGGCGGGGATTACCAGAGGCAAATATGCGTTTTTCCGCGTTTCTCAAGAATTTCTGGCAGTTTACTTTATGCCGTTTGGAATGGGCCAGATACTCATCAAAGCTACCGGACATCTCAATAAATCTAAACCAAGCATCATCTTTCTTCCTAAGAGAGCGCTGAATGTGGGGCGGGATTTTAGGTAAGGTGCCTTTGAGCCTACGGGGGACGGTGTCATTGATTATTCTCGCGAATTCCAGGCAAAATCTGTCATAGGTCACTTGGATAGGATCAGCGAGGGAAAGAAATGACCAGTCGGTAATAAATAACTCGGATTGGGCCTTAGCATAATCTGCAGAGTGAAAATCGGGGGCGAGAGTTTGACTAGAGCTAGGTATGACATTTTGGGCGAAAAGGGTTGCTACTGTTGCTATATGATCGCACTGGTTGAAAGCGGGAGCGGGCTTACAATCGATGTTTAGGTCAGGGCTAGCGACAAAAAGATCCAAAATTTTGCCCGTACGGGGAAAAGTCGGGAAGGTGGTCAGCAGTTTTAGATTTTGCTCGAAGAGTAGATCGCGTAAAAGATCGGCTATGCCCGCCGAGAAGGAGGGACCCGGGAAGATAGGCAGGTTGAAATCACCTAGTAAAATCAGCGAATTTGCTAAAAGAAATGGTTCTAGATTAGCAAAAAGAGATTCCGTTTGAGAGTAAGACGTTTGGGGAGGTCTATAAACGTTAACGAATCGGTACGGCAATGAGGAGAGAAATATGTCTAGAATCAGAACTTCACAGCCTTCGAATTCGCCTATGAAGATCACCTTAACAGGGTGGTGGGTCTTAACAAACGTGATTACGCCACCTCCCGACCTGTCTTTTCGGTCAGCGCGAAAAACTTTGTAATGACTAGAATCACAGAGCAGTGAATCAACTACAATTGGTGAGAGCCAAGACTCTTGATAGCAAACAACGTCATAAACGAAAGAGGTGAGAAGGATCGCGTGCTCGGGGAGCTTATTTTTTAGGCTACGGACATTTGCAGAAAAAATTCTAAAGTTTACAGGTTGTTTGTCAACAGGCAAATGATAGGCGAAAAATAGAAGGGTCGCCCGGGCTATTTGGGATTTTTGCTAGGGGAGTGGGTTCAGACCGATCGGCGTTTATAGTTGCCGATTGTACTTCATTGGAGGAGCCGGCCGATGGATTCGCGGTTGAGGTTGGAGACGAGGTAGTGCTAGTCGCGGGCTTCATCTTTTTCGAATCGCTAAGTTTCGAGAAGGCGGAATTGTTTCTCACTCTAGCCGACGGCGAAAGAGATTGTCCTTTTCTCTTATTTTTGGTCGTGTCCAGGTCCATTGTCTGAGCCCGTTCAGTGGGTTTCCTGACTCTCTGAGGCCTGGTCCTCGTGGCACTCTTTACGGGGGCGACGGCGGGCTCAAGGTTGGGGCGAGTGTCGGTGAGCGGCTCGGTGACACCAGGATCAACTTCCATGCGATCTTGTTGTGTGTCGGGTAGAGGCACGGGGTCGGGAGCGTGTGTCGGATCCGGGAGTGACGATTTTAGATGGAAGGCGGAACGGGTCGGGTCCGAATTTCGGAAAATCGTACGTTGAGCGAAGGGCGGGAGTCCGTTCCGATTTTGGCGGCGTGACGCAGCGATCAGGTTTACACGCATGTGTTGGGATGCGACGATGATTTTAACGGGCCGCGGCTTGTAGGAAGAATAGGTGCCCATCCTATAGGACCACACGATGCGAGTGTCAAGTCCAAAGAACGCGAGGATGTGGTTGATCATCTCTCGATCCAATCCACGGCGTACGTCCGGGGTAACTAGCGGGTCTGGGCGGACTTCCGGTAGGCCTTCTAATACAAGTTGATAATCAGGATTGTTACATTTGGCATCATTTGGGTCCTCGGTCCAAGTTGGTGGTGGGCGCGGAGGGAGGGGGAGTGGATGAAATTCGTGAGGAGGGCTTGGGCGGCTCTTCGGGTATCCGCGAGCGACCTGGGCGTAGGTGGGCTGGCCGGTTGTTGGATCACGGTTGGACATCGGGTTGAGTACCTCAAACTTGGGTAATTAATTTGGATGAGAGTGACTATCGGGCCCTTTCAAATGTGCTTCTCGACCTCTGCAACGACAAGCAAATGGCCCTCGCCCATCAGAGAAGGGCCAACAAGTCAGATATACCAAATTCCTCAGAGACGGCCAACTTTAGAATTCTTGGAAATCGGCTCTACGAAGTGGAACAGCGCCTGCAGGGTCTCGAGGCGGGCAAATCCCCGCGCAGCGTCAGCCCCCGACTGGATGTGATACAAAAGTGATGCAAGAAAACGATATCAACTAAATTTATTAAACCACAGCACATTAATTCTTTTACAAGTATAAATTGTCACATTACACATATATAAAACACTCGTATTTTGGGGGCGGGGTTGGTGGTAGAAGAACTGAAAGGCAACGGGAAGAAGGCACACGTCGAATCCGGGCTACAAAAATAGGATGAAAATGAAATATCTTTTGGCAAAAGGTTGGACTAGACACTCAAAAACATATATTTCCTTGTGGAATAATTATTTCTTCTTTCGGAAAAGGTCCAGATCATCATCCGAGTCATCGAAAAGCGACTTTTTCGGGGCGGTGGAAGTGGTTTTTGGGGCGGGAGGGCGAGAAGTAGCTGAAAAATTTGGTTTATTTTGTGTTAACGAGAGCGTGTTGGCTTTAATACATACTTACTATAGCTTAAAACTTACTAGAAGTAGAGCTCGGCCCAGCCGGGGGTTTCGTATTATCTTTTGTGACCGTGGTGGTGATAACAGACGCCTTTTTCGGGGCCGTTTTCGTGGTTGAGGCGGCTTTTCCTCGGAAGAGATCATCATCCGAGCTTTCCGAGTCGAAGAGCGATTTCTTTTTTGGTTGGGTTGGCTCCTGAATGGTGTTTTATGGGTTAAAGTACGTTTTTTAAAGCAAAGCTACTTTTTAACCTACTTTCGTATCCTGGGATTTGACCGTTTGCGACGTGATGGAAATACGACTTCCGGTCGACCCTTTTCGAACGATCGGAGGACTGAAATATGATTTGTCACTAGAAATTTTGTGGATATTTTATAGTTTATAATGTTCTACCTGTTCTGTACAGCAGTAACACTCTTCTTATCCTCATCACCCCCATGTAGCGAGCTGCGCGAAGAACTGGTCGAGCTCTTCCTCCCGGAAGTTGATCCTCCTTCAGATATCCTGGTGTTCGACAGTTTCCTCTCGATCACCACCTCATCCGATTTGATTGGGCTACTAAAACAAATGTATGAAAATGTTCTAAAAAGTAAAAAACCTGGGTAAAACCATTGATTTCGTGGCTCGAATCTGGATAGGTGAGGGATTACGACGGAAGATCGGTGCCGATTCCTCTTTCTGATCGGTTGAGGAAGCTCTGGATGAGGTGACAGAGATGGGGCGAGAGCTAGAATACAGTATACAATTTCATGGCGCAATCTATCTTACCTATTGCTGTCCTGTGACTGTCGATTTCGTGTAGTAGGAGGTCTCCTAGGTGGTCCCTTCGGTCTCCCCTTTGCCATTGAGGAGAGCAGGGATGGTTTCTCATCAAATAGTCTCGATTCTGGAGATCGTGGTGGTTGTTCAGAGGCTGCGCGACGGAGAGGGCCAGCTGATGAGGATGAGGCTGGGGAGGAGGTGGAGGAGGATGGGGCTCCGGGAGGGCGAGGGCCCTAAAAAGGTAATTTTCGGATCGTTGATTGTGACTTACCCCAGGTGGCATAGCCAGCGCTGCACTGAGCTTCGAGGCAAAAGCCGAATTGTTCAGCTTCCCTCGTGCACCACTCATCTCTTCTGTATCGTCAAGTGTTGTGTTGTTTGGTAGTGGCTGGTCTTCTTTTTCGTCTTTTTCAGCAGGGAATTCGAGCTGCTTTTCTTCGTCTAAAAACGTCATTAAATCGAGACTACGGTAATTATACGATACCTTTCCGACTCAATCGATCGATATCAAAAGGCGGTGGAGAATATAGAAGATGATCTGACGGGATCGGAAGTGGGAAATCAGGCTCCTCAGCGGCAGACGCAAAAGATGGAGGCCCAAATGGAAGCTCTTCTCTTTCTTCAGGCTCAAATCGGAAAGGAGGCGGAGCTTCGAGAGCTTCTTCTTCTCGGTTTCCCAAAAATGGTGGTGGGACTTCAAGCTCCGCTTCTACCGGTTTAGCTACGGTAGCAGGAGGGGATCTAGACTTCGGGAAAGGAGGCGGGGCTTCGGGTTCTGGCTCAAAAACGGGTGGAGCTGGAGGTTTTTCTGGTTTTTCTTCAAAAGAAGGTGGTGCTACAGTCCTTTCTACGGTATCTAGCGGTACTGTAAAAAGGGGAGGAGCTTCGGGTTCCGGCTCAAAAATGGGCGGGACCTCCGATTCAGGCTCAAAAGCGGGCGGAGTCAGAGGTTCTTCTAATTTTTCTTCGATGGGAGATGGAGCTACGGTGGATTCTTCGGATTTTTCGGGTAATGCAGGCTTTTGTTCTATAGGTTCAGGGATTGATTCTTCAGGTTCAAAGGGTGGAGGTGAAGCTTTAAAGGTATCTTGCACCTCAGGAATTACGGTAGTTCCCGGTTCAGATTTTTGAGGGTGTTCAGAGGTGTATTCCGGACTTGATTCAACTTTCGGCTCAACGGCTTTACCCTCTGTTTCAGCTGCACTAGCTTCCGAAACCGGATCAGGATTTACTTCCGGTTTTCCTTGATTTTCAACAGTATCGCTGGATACTGTGGACTTGTGTGGACTCTTTGGACTGTCTGCTGTCTCTTCCTTCTCTCCTTTCCTCGCTATTTCCGGGCTAATAATATCCTTAATTAATTCCCGATCGGCCTCTTCGTTTTCTTTCAAAAGTGCCCGTATCGAATCCTTCAATTCTTCAACCGTTTGCTCCTTCTTTTCCTCGACTTTCACTGGTGATACTGTAGGTTGTACGATGGATTGTTGCGTAGTTTCCGGGGCAGTTTTTTCTAGTTCTTGTTTCGGAGGTTCCTCTTTCTTCGGCTCAGGTTTTGTTGGCTTCTTAAAGAGATATATTATTCTGAAGATAATTCAAGATACCTTAAAAAGTTCGGAATCGCTGTCCGAGTCGTCGAAGAGAGACTTTTTATGGGTGATTTGAGCTGGAGTTGATTTCTTCTCAGGCCTCTCACTCGTCCCAATATACGCTTTGACAGGAAGGAGACGACCCTGAAAATGTTTGTTTTTAAAGGGACAGTGAAGACAAAAATTCGCACTTTTTAGGTTACATACTACAAATTACATACCCCAGAGGCCGTCGATTGTTCAGGCTCGTTCTTCGGCTGTTCCGTCTGTTGTTTTGGAGGAGGATGAGTGACCGGGCGCCTCTGAAATGGATTGTACTGATCGATACGATACTGCAAAACGACTGAGAAATTTTCGCTGAAGCTCTTGCGCAAAAATCGATATCTCGGAGCCGGAGGGTGTTTTGAAATAGAGCCTCGAGGAGGGCAATAGAGAGAAAGAGAGAGAGAAAGAGCGAGAGAGAGAGAGAGAGAGAGAGAGAGAGAGAAAGAGAGAGCAATAGAGAGGGAGAAACCAAGAATTCATGGCCATATGCTGATAGTTTATGCTTGGTAGATGTTCATGTTGGGGCGAAAGGTTAGGCCATCTGGACAACCAGTTTTTGCAAGCATTTCAGGGGCAGACTAGCAGTGCTAAATAAGGAATTGCCGAATTACTCTTCCCTCTAAAGGAGGCATAATAACCCAGGGAAAACCCTTAATATAAGTTGTATTGTATTACGCAATGAAAAAAGCGAGATTGGGATTGGGATAGCGAGATATTATTTGGGAAAAGCTGAATTTTTGCTACATTAGGCGTTGAAAAAACACAAGAGCTAGGATGCCAGCCGAGCAAAAGGACCCTTCGATCATGTCGATCTCCGGAGAAATGGCACTGAAAAGTGAGCAAAACGTGTAGAGTGAGCAGAAGAAGAGAGAATGGAGTGGGAATGGCCAGTTGAGAATAAATATGGACCGAGTGGACTGGCTAGGAATGGCTGTAGAACTGACTCATTGTATTCTATGTCTCCCCCTTATATGCACACATCATCATATTTTTTCTGATCCATTTTTCGCTATTTTTCCAATTGCCCGAGGCTGGAAAACAAAGAAAAATGTGGGTTTTTTATGAATTTCTAATACGATTGACGCATCGACCGTCTTTCCAATATGATAAATAAAGAAAAAATGGTTAAAAATTATCGAGGGGAATATGGAAAATGGGCATATTATTCGCATTGGAGAAACGTCATTTTAAAGGGACTGACATGGCTTGAAACCATGGATTTTTATTGGCTAACCATTGCCACAAAAGATCTTGACACGATCTGACATGCAACGCGAGCTTATCGCATTGTAATTGCGTAATCGATTACGATACGCTAATAACTGCCGCGTCGCGTCCACGTTGCGTTTCGCAGGCTCGGAAAATCCATAAAAACTTATTAATAAAGGCTTATCTTACTTTGATTTCCCCTTAAAACGGACAGTAAAGGCACAATATCGTCAAATGCATAGCCTATTTGCCTTCAATGTTCCTTTAAAATCTCAAAACCCCTAAAATCCCCGGTGAAAAGGGGATTTTGATTGACGTCAATAGGAACGAAAAGGAACAGGTGAGGGGAATTCCAGGACTATTCGACGGTAAATCGGGCAATTTGAGGAGAGAGAGAGAGAGAGAGAGAGAGAGAGAGAGAGAGAGAGAGAGAGAGAGGGAGAAGGAGAAAACAAAAAGTTTAAGTGGCAGAAGAGGGGGATATTTGTGTGGATTGAGAAGATGCGGGGGAGGAGGAGGAAGAGGAGTTGGTGGAGAATTTACACAACGAGAGACAGAAAAAAGGGATCGAGGTATGCTGGGGGGAAGGGGTAACTATGCCCTCACAAACCAGTCAATTACCTCTTCTATAACCACACATTAAGGCTCCCGCAAATTCTCAAAGGGTTGCTAGTTAGCCTTAAACCTAGAGCACCGAAAAACCACAGAAAATGCTCGTTTTGTCTAGTTTTTCATCTCAAAATCTCTGCTAGTTACCCGTGAATTTGTATATTTAATTCATGCTTCAAAAGCATAAAAATTTCGGAGAAGAGCAAGAATTGAGGTCAAATAGTATGGGGGTTAGAGTGGCGAAAGGGGGGGGGGGGAAGGGCCTTACAACCTGATGCCACTGGAAGGGAAGGCTCTTCCCTTTGGAAAAGAGAGCGTGAGAGAGACAGAGAGAGAGAGAGAGAGAGACACTCAAGTGACACCCATACAAATACCCACCCAGAAAGCCCACTATCATTTACCACCTCTATTCTTTTCACCTTTTTCTCGGTTAACAAGTCTCAAGTGGATCTTTTGGCAAAAAATCAACTATAATAATTTTCTTGACGCGTCCGTCCGTTCGTCTGTCTGTCGTGTCCCGGATTCAACTCGAAGGGGAAAGGAGCTAGAGCTTAGCTCTCTCTGCGGATTCGGATAGAGCGTGGTCAGAAACCCCCAAACTGATAAAAAAATTATGAAAAACTTTTAGTTTAAATTATTAAAATCAACTTTGAAAGTTTTTCCTTAGTAAAAGGGGTAGGGGCCCCTCTCCCCCTTTCCCTTCGCCCCTCTTCCCCAGGGCCCTTCCCGGCGCCCAAATAGCTTTCTAAGTTACTTTAATAGTTTTTAATACTTTTTAATACTTTTTAATTATGTTAATTAGGAATTATGTTAGTCGGGAAGGTATTTAGGTAGTTTTTGAAGGGGATTTCAGCCATGGGGGGTATCTGAAGCCATCGGGAAGGTATTTAGTATACTTCTCCGCCCACCCTGGGTGGGCCAGGGGGGACAGAGGGGGGACTGAAAGGGGGGATGGTAGGGGAGCCCGGGGACCCACCCCCAATGACCGTGCCCCATACCCCCCTGAGGCATGAAGGTATGGCATCTACGAGTTCCATTCGCTATACCGAATTTTCGCTATGCCGAATTTCGCTATGCCGAATTTTTGGTATACCGAATTTTCACCATGCCGATTTTCACGATACCGAATTTTCCATTTTTTTCCAAAAACGCAGGCCCCCGGGGCCCCCGGGGCCCCACCATCCCCCTTTCAGTCCCCCCTCTGTCTCCCCTAGGGGGGGCCCACCCAGGGTGGGCGGAGAAGTATAGTATTTAGGTAGTGTTTGAAGGGGATTTCAGCCATGGGGGGTATTGATGGAGGTGGGAAAGGATGTGGTGGAGTGGGACGGCCCGAAGGCCAAATGGTTGCAGTCGCGAAGCGACTGTAACCATCTGGTATGGGTAAATAGAACAAAAAACATTTACTTTGAAGGGGTTTAAAAGTTACATCATTGATACCTGAATTTTCAGCCATTTAAAAAAATTAAGCTAAAACTGTCAAAATTACCTTGATGGCGGCAAAAAGATCGTCATCCGAATCCGAATCGAAGAGCCCTTTTGTTGTCTTTTTCTGGCTCGTTAATGGCTGAGGCTGAGGTTTTGGAGCCTCAGCTCGTGCTCCAGAAGTTTCAGCTTGAGATTCAATCCTGAAAATACGAGCCTCAGGTTGATATTTTTGTCAAGAGATGACAATACCCAAATTAGTGTTTTTTGACGATATATGACTTCCAATTCCATTGAAACGTACCAATTTTCCTGCCTTACAGCCGGTACATCAGCAACAGGTTCAACCGCCCGTTCAGTGACTATTTTCTGTGCACTCTTCTGCGGAGGTGGTGCTCGCTGCGAGATTTTGCGTGCCTGAAACCCTCCCTGAACGTGAGGCTCCAACTTACCGCAGCTGAGAAAAGGTCATCGTCCGAATCGTCAGAATCGAAGAGGGATTTCTTGGCCGGCTGGGAGATTGACTAAAAAAAAGGATAATGTGTAATAGGGAATCGGTGGCTTAAGAAGTTTTAGATATCACAAAATCTCGTAAAAATATGAAACGTACCCTTGAAATCGCCTTGGAACTCGAGCTCTCCGTAGCTTTCTGTATTGCCGGCATTTTTCTAACGGCTTCTTCTTTCTTTGGAGCTTCAACTTGGACGATGGGTCTTGGTTTCTCAGAAGTCACAGCCCCTTGAGGCTCAATTTGTTTGGGTTCAGTGGGTGGCTTCTGGATAGGAGCGGGTTTTTCCTCTGGTTTTTCAGCTTTCACTGGCTCCGATCTACAACCAATTACAGTGCAAAATTGTGTAGATTTCAGCTTACCGTACTACAGGTGGCTCTTCAAACAGTTTCGGGGCTGGTTGAGGTTGTCGTACGGCCGGAGTGGAAGCGTCAGTAGGCTTATTGCGCAGGCTTGAGGTGGCACTAAAAAAATTGGAAACGGTAATATATAAGGAATTTTTAATTGCATAGAAGGTCCTTTAAAACCAATAGAAATAAATATAAAACGAACCTGAGTACATCAGCCAATGACGGAGCAAAGATATTTTTCGGCTTTTCCGGTTGAGAGGGCTAAAAACATTTTTTGTGGGTTAACTTGATTTTTTTGGATACTGTAGTGATTTTTCTATTTTTAGGCGGGATACCTTATTCTGGTGTAGTTCGTCCGGTTCGGCCTCTTCCTCCAGAAACCCGATACTGCTTACGGTCGATTTTTGCGATAGAGAACTATCGAATGGAGATTCGCTTTTTGTTGCCACTCGCTTCTTCTAAACAGCGCGTTTTTCGCTTATTTCTCTCTCTCTCTCTCTCTCTCTCTCTCGCTCTCTTTCTTCCAATCTACTGTCAACCTACCGCCTGTGCAAATATATCCTCTTCATCTGAACCGTCCGAATCGAACAGGCCACCTTTTCTCGCTGGGGCTACGGTAGGTTTCCTAAACCTCTTTGTAATTCTTCATTTCAATGGAAAGCGACAGAAAAGGTGCGTTCAAAGTTTCGTTTAAGCTTCTTGTCATCTTTGGCATTTTGTAGAAGACTTACGGTAGAACCGGTTTGGCCGGAATAATCGGAATAACCGGAACAACAGCTGGTTGAGCTGGCTGGATTACTGTAGCTGTAGTGGCCGAGATTCCGGCAGAAGCTACCGATTCTCGATCTAAAATCTTGATCTAAAAGGATAAGTCTAACTTTACGGTAATCTAGTACGCTACAATACGTTAGACCATCAAATGTAAAAAAGCTTTTTTTGGTATGGTACTAACCTGAAAACTCGGGCTCCGGTATTTGGAGAGGAATTTGTTGAGGCGGGACTGGAGGAGGAGGGATTCCTGAAACGATTGCCAGTTGTAATTCCGGGCGGCTATTTGTATACCGTAATCGGTTGGCTGGGAAAGTTGTGGAATGGGGTTATCCGCGACTATCTCGACCATTTTTGGCAAGACGCTTGTGTAGAACTCGGCCGAGCCGATCAGATGGGGCTGGCGGAGCTCCTGAAAAGCACACAATTGAGTTAAAGGTCCGTTGAAGTCCAAAGCTGTGCATTTTCCCGAAAGAGCGAACTTTTTAAGCTGGAATTCGGCCAAAAAACCGCGGTCAAGCAATTTTCTCTTTGTTTTTGCTGACTCACCAGCTCAGACACCCCAATTTTCGAGCCAAAAAATGGAAAACAAGTCGTTTCTCTATAATTGGCACCGTTCCAAAGTACTTTAAGGATAACACTAAAAACTACAGAACACAACAAACCTCGTTTCCTAGCCCAGAAGCTGCTAGAAAATCGACACCGCGCCGGATGGCGTCCCGAAGCGAATTCCGGGTATCATCGTGCGATGGGGCAGCCGGCTAAAATTCCTTTTTTAATTTTTTCTAGCGAATTACCGTATCTCTCGACATTTCGGGGCTTGGGGATGGGCGGGTGAGATTTTCTTCGACGATTCGCTGGAAAAATTAGTTTTTAGGTATTTTTTGGTATTTTAACGCAAATAAAAGCCAAACCGTACGTGTTCTACGAATTGGCGACTCGCCAACAAGTCCAGTCTTCCATTAATGCACTCAACTGTCGCGTCGAGGGAGCTGATCTGAAAATAGCTTGATTTTAGCGATAAAAACTGAGCTTACATTCTGATTAATGTTGACGAGTCGACCCTGTAGATCTTGGCTTCTCGTCTGGACATGACGCAGTAGATTTTCGAAGATGGAGCATAGCTAAACGATCAATTTTGGTTGATTTTACGATGTGTCAAATTTAAATATCATCTTTTAGTGATTTCCGGCTTAATCTCCGATACCTGACTATCCTGTTCCAAGGTCCATGGCTCGACGCTACGCAGGGATTCTATTGACGAATTCATTCTTCACCCAAATTCATCAGGGTCTCGACGTTTTTCCGTGTTTTTTGCTTCTTTTGATAACCCTTTCCCTTTGGCGACCACAAACTACGCCGCTCGGCCTTTTGATGGTCAAACGGGTGGGTATGGTACGGTGGCGGGGGCGCGACTTTCGGACCCCGCAGGGTTAGTGGTAGGTATTTAGGTATTTTAAGGTATTAGAAACGTTGTATGAAATTCTGGAAGCTTTTTGAGAGGCAAGGCGCAGGGCTTCAAAAGCTTCATGAAACTTTTTTTGGCCTCTTTGATGTTTTTTTCGGGTTTTCCGACCGGGTACCGTATCCCAAGACTTACTGTATCCGGATCGATAAACGCAGATCAAGACATAGTCTAGAATAGGTTAAAATTGAAACCAAAGGCGAAAAAACGCGAGAACCAATAGAAAATAGCAAAATTCTCGAAATAATATAAAACCAGATGCTTACAGTTTCTATCAAATCACAATTTTCGATAAATTGTGATGTTTTAAAAGTTGCACTACGCAAAACTCCTACGTACGTTGGCACTAAACTAGCAAATTTCCGGGCCCGGCTCCTCAAAAACCCCCTATGTTTTCGATTTTCATCATTTTTTTTCAGCTTTTCCATAGTTTTCCTCCGATTCCAAATCCTGCCGTTCTTCCCTCCCTCCCCATTTTCCAAAATGCATTTCTGAAAAGCGAATGTGAGGGGGTGGAAATTGTATTGATGTGCTGTGTATCATCCTCTGAATCATCCCCCTCCCTTCCATCCCCCTTTCTCTCATCCATATATTTCCATTTCATTCCACCGTACAGTTCCGTTCCATTCCACTCCCCTCCACAATCGCCTTAGGCAATCGGAATTGAGTGGGGGGATATGCAAAGTGGAGTATCGCGAGATTACCAGCGCGATTTTCAGGTTCTAAAAATATGGAAAAATGTAAAGAGGGACCATATAGCGCGCAAAAAATGAAAATAGATTATCGGCTTCGTAGATACCTAGAAACCCACGTAATTAGTACAATTCGTACATCCAGAACAGTGAGGACCGGCTAGACAGTTTCGTTTCTTCGTTCCGAGACCCTCGTTCCGTTGTCTGTCTGCAGTTTGATGTCATTTCCAGGCTCTGGCTATCTGACTGGCCGTCTCTCTCTCCGCTTTTATTTGTTCTTTCTAATCGTCTTGTCCTCAACCGCGAATACACACACGAGCTTTCGGTCCCTTTAACCCCCCTTGAGGCTAGTTGATGAGTGGCTAACATCAATATAGACGAGAGAAAGAAGGGAAATGGAGAAAGAGAGAGAGAGAGAGAGAGAGAGAGAGAGAGAAAAAAAAGACAGACAGACGATCTGACAATTCGACTAATAGCGCACTAATGGCTCGGTTGTGAGAGACAGACAGACAGAAAGACCTTTCCTTTAGCTCACCCCTGTCCCTAGTCCCTAAAGTAAAGCCCTAGTACAACCGTTGTCTGGTCCCCGTCCCTTTCCATTGGATGTCCAGAGGGCAAGAAGACCTTACTCCCCTCCATCCAGAGTGCCCCCTCCCCAATAAATCACGCAAAAGCCCCCCAGCTGCCCTCTCTCTCTTCCCAACCCTTAATTTCACTAGCTCTCTCTCCCTCGGTGTCTCTGTCTGTCTCTCTTTCCCTCTCTCTCACTCACTCGCTATGTCTGCCCTTTGACCGAAACATTTCGGAATTGCGAGAAGCTGATCGATCCGGATCTGGAGGTGATTTAGAACTTTGTGGCTTGTAGTCCCCAATTTTCTAGTGGTTTAAAGGGGTATAGGAAGTCGAATTTGAATACAGCACCCATTCCAGTCTTCACAGATTGACTATCCGCACGTCCAAATATTCCCGGATAGATTTTCGACTGTCCCTTTGAGCTCCGCACGGCCATAATCCGTGGACTAATTTGACCAAGTCTCCCCATACACTCAATTTATGCATTGGACATTCGAGGGGAGGGAGTAGAGGAGGGTGGTGGAACATCTGTCCCGCTCTCTCTCTCTCTCTCTCTCTCTCTCTCGCGTGTTTAGTCTGGCTTTCGCGGATTCTGAACTGAACGCCAGCCCCCACGGTTTCGTTCATTTTGATGATGAGCCCGGGGACCGTTTGTTGGTCAGGGTGGGGATGGTCTGTCTGTATGTCTCTCTGTCTCTCTATGACCTTCTCTAGCCTCTTCTCTGTCTCTCTGTCTGTCACTGGATCTATCGTTTTCTCTAGCCTTGTATGTCTCTGTCTCTCTGTCTGTGCATGCCTCTCTCTTTTTAACTGCCCCCTTCTCTATAGCCTACTCTATAGTCTTATGTCTGTCGGTCTGTCTCTTCCTCTCTTTCGCTCTGGCTCAGTCTCATTCTCTATAGCTCAACTTCTATCTGGCTCTGTCTTTCTTTCTGTTTCTTTCTGTCTTTCTTTCTCTGTCTGATAGAACGTCTGTGTGTCTGTCTGTCTCTCTGTCTCTCTCTCTCACTCTCTGTCTCTCTCTGACCCGCGATTCGGCGACTGTCCCCGGTCCCTCTCGAGCGAATGATAGGGCGATTCCTCTCCCCTCTCTGTCCCTCCAACTGACCACTCTCTATAGACCACCCGAATCGAGAGATCCCAGACATCCCTCCCCATCTAGAGTGCCTCTCCCTTGAAGAGAGTCCAGAGAAAGAAAGACTGGCCGGCACAGGGGTGTACGCCCCGCCCCTTTCTTCACTCTCCTTTCTCTCATTCGTTGCATTGGACACGTTGGTCAGTCGCTGCCCCCTTCCCCCCTTGCCCCCATTCTCCCTTCCCGTCCTTTCTATTCTAAATACTGCTCATTCGCCCTATTTATCCTAAATATTCGCTTGTAAACAAAAGCCATCAACGATCAACCCGTAGATCCGAACTTGTGTTGGACTGCTAGGAAACGCGAGTTCCATCTCGGGTCGATCGGAACGGTCCCTCACCCTGCCTTCACAACCCCCTTAAACCCCATGAAAATCCCCAGAACGGCTTGAAACCTAAAATCAAGCTCATTTTCCAGGACTTACCGTAATCTCCGGCAGGATTGAGGGTACGGTATCGGTTATCGAGCTGACTACGCGATTGTACTATTGATGGGGTCAAATCATCGATTTTTCAAGATTTTAAGGGTTTGATAAGTGCTTTGGGTGTCAATTTAAAGATCCTGAAAGTATCAGCTATCCAGGTCTCGGGAATTTAGAGTTATACCCTTAACAGGGTCCAGTCTAGGGTCTAGTGGGGTAGAGGGAAGGGGTAGGGGATGGGGGTTGGGGGTCATTGGGTGACCTCCCCTCTCTCTTTCTCTCTTTCTCTCACTCTTCCCCGAGGGGTATGGGAGTGGGAGGGCGAGAGAGTGGAGAGATAGGGGAGAGGTGAGAGAGACATAGAGGGGATCGGGGGGAGGAGAGGGGTGACCCGGTACCCTGGTACGATCGCCCCCTCAGGGGAACGAGAGAAGAGAGAGAGAGAGAGAGAGACCCCTCAATCGATGGGGGAAGGGGGGAACCAATGGATATATGGCCTCTAGGGCTGTCTGTCTGTCTTGACCCGTGAGTAGTCGGTGTCCCCCTTCCATCGGTCCGTCCTTATCTCCCTCTACCATCATAAAGTCTTTTCTAAGGGGGCGATCGACTACTAGTGGATGGAGAGAGACAGACAGATCGATCGATGGACACGACGATGGACTGCAAAATGTTAGAGTGGAGGTGGACGTGGAAGTCGAAGAATCGAGGATTTGGGACCGTAAAAAGAGTATGAAAGATTCAGAGAGTAACAGACGAAGAGAAAGACAGAAAGAAAGACAGACAAAGAGCGAGAATGAGCATGAGAATGAGAAAGAGGGAAAAGATAGCGAGAGAGAGAACGAGAAAGATACAGGGAGGGAGAGAGACATAGAAAACGAGAGACTCGCGAGTGTTAGGGAGACAGACAAACAAACTTATCGACATACAAACAAATGAACGCTAAAAATCGATATAAAACAGCTTTGAGAGGCCTCAGCAAACTTTTAATTTAGATCGATCTGTGCTGAGCTCGAACTCAGCAAAAATGTGTATGATCCTTGCTCCCCTGACTCTCCCACCCGAAATGCAAAGAGTATTGCAGGGTAGTTGTGTCGATTTGGAGGGGCTGAGAATTTAGCGACTGCCGCCATAGATAACAGCCAGAAAACGTGGCCCCGAAAGAGAGGAGGGTTGAAGAATCGAATTTTGAAGGGGCTTGTTTCGATTGTTCCGCTTTGCAGCTAACAACGGCTATCAGAGTTTTAATTTATAGACCTTGAAAACGCTATAAGTGCCTTACAATCTACAAATTTTGGTGCAAAAATTTAGCAGTAAATGGCAGAAACGCAATTCCATGCCTACCGTAGACGATGGTTTTATTTGGCTGTGGTGATGCTGCTCAATTTTTCGAATGCTAATGTGAGTTTAAGGATGCTGTCACTCTCTCCCTGTCTCTCGCTCTGTCTCTCTCTCTTTCTCTTTCTCTGTCACTCTCTCTCTGTTATTGAACATCTGGTCGCTTCCTCTAGTGGTTCCACCCCGTGAAAGTGTCCCTCCCAGTTTACGTCCATCGAGCGTAAATTCACTGTCTGAGGGGGTTTAAAGGGCCAGTGAAGGCACGAATCTACGTATCATCTATGTATTATCCACCAAAAGCTGATTCCAGAGCTGGATAGCAGATTTGGCTTTGCGCCAAAGGCGAAGCTGGCGGCCACTTGTTGCCGAGATCCCTTTAAAGGCTCGCTGAAGGCAAATCCATCCATCCGGGTTTTCCCCTAGAAAACAACCCGATTAGTCGCAACTTTAGCCAGGACAACCTGGTGTGTCGAGAAAAAGCGGGGTGCTGAGTCTTGGAATTTGTGATAAGATAGGAAAAGACAGGGACCATGCTCTGGTCGAAAAAAGAGACCAGAAAAAATAGATTTAGCTTGGAAAAGTGTACAAAAATTTCGAAAAATTTGAGAACTACTTTTAAAATAGCTGTAAATCCATATTCGCCAGGAATCTTTGCTGGTCTCCCCTAAAATGCGGGTTTTAAAGCGAATGTGCCAGCAGAAAAAGAGAAATTTGGAAAAATAAAAACTCGTTTTTATGCCATAGCCAAAGACAGATGGGACCTTCCCTTTAAAATCCCATAAATTGGTTTTCCACCAAGAATCTCTGCTAGATGACCCTAAAAATGAAACTTTAAAGAGAGTGTGACAGCAAGAGAAACCGCAAAGTGCTGACAGACAAGTAATACGATTTTATACAATTTTTCAGACGTGGATCTCGTACTCACCCGTGACCTTCGAAACAAAACAATTCTACGACTACTCAAACGCCCCTCTCTTCTTCAATACAGTATTCATGGTGCTCTCAATCCCAGTTGGATTCATCGCCTGTTGGTGGACTGATCGATTCGGCATCCGATCGGCTGTCGGTTTTTGTAGCGAACAAATTATTTTATCAAAATTTGGGCCCTATAAATTGATAAAATGAGCGTTTAGTGTTGGCTCGGAGCGGCGACAAATTTGGCAGGGAATGTCGTCCGTATCATCGGCTCCATGGATTCGCTTGACAAGAAATGGGTCCGAATTTTCGAGATTTTTAGTTTTTAATTGAATAGAATTCAAATTCAAAAATTACTACATTTTTAGCTCCGTTTTGCTAGCCTAACAATAAGTAGCAGTATAGGATTTGAAAGTGACTGAAAAAGCGTAAAGTTTGGATTTCACGACTTCAAGGGCCCTTAAAATGGATATGGCTTTTGGAAGAGCCAAAAATCGATAATTGCAATCAGCGAGAGATAGAGAGAGAGAGAGAGTGAGAGAGACAGAAAGAGAGATTGATTTTTTTTCCGTTTTCGCAACATTACCTGGCCGTTCCATTTCCATCCTATTGTCAATCGCAGCGTCGATAGGAATCCGTGGAATTCCTCTTAACACCCATCAACAAGTGATCGGAGCGAGAGATATTTGTATTGACAGTTCCACTGCAGGGTCGAGACAGGCTGACAGATATCACTGACAAATTGCCACTCGAAATCGAACGGGGTTTTTGGCGGAAAAATACAGCGATTAAAGGGACCTGGAAAATAGCCATATTCACACATTAATGGCTAGAGAATTATCAAAAACCATTAAGGGAAATACAAATTATTTAAAGCTTTTAAAACAATATTTTTACAGTTTTTTAGCGGTTCCCAATAACGTTCACGGGGCAATGCATTGCGGCTTTTGCCCAACCATTTGTCATGTTTCTCCCAACGAAACTGGCCGCGTTTTGGTTCCCGGATGATCAGGTGAGCCTGCGAAATTCCATGGAATACGATCATTCCAGCGCAATATAGCAAATACCCTGGGGAGTATGGCGAATCCATTGGGAATTGCTGTGATGTATATGGTGGCTTCGGTATTTGTCAATGAACATCACCCGACCAGGTTTTTCCTCATGGTACGGTAATTCGAATATTCTTTTACGCGTTAGCATCGTAGTTTACAGCTTACTATAGCCCGAAAAATTCCAGTTTTTCGTAAAAGTCATATTTCTTGGTTGTTTAACGAAAATTTAGCGTGTTTGTAACCGTTTTGTTAAGCTAAAAACGACTACGGTATCTTTTTAACACAAGCCCGACACGGTAATCCTAATCGCTTTTTTTGAGCCAGGATTGTAGTTTGCATCGAATGTAGCCCTGTAAAGTGAACCCCGGAAAAATTGACTGGTTTGTTGAAATAACATTGACTATTTTTCAGAATTCGGTGGTGGGTGGAGTGGCGGTATTTGCGGGTATTATGGCCCTATTCGTTACAAGAAATGAGCCTCCAACCCCTGTTTCTGCTTCGAAAGAAGATATTCTCCCTCCACCACCCTTCCTTCAGGTATATACCGTATTCACCTAGCCCACGCCCCTAATACCGTACCCTTCCGGAATCTTTTAGAACCTTTAAATTACATTCTAGTCCAATTTTCATGCTGATTTCGGAAATTCTCTCTACAGTACCCTGAATCTATCGTATTTAGGGAGTGAAGCGTTGCCTAAAGTCTCGTCGTTTCGTCATTTTGGCATGTTCACTTGGTGGTGGGGTTGGGCTATTTAATGCCCTTTATAACAATCTACAACCGGCATTGTGTTTAAAGGTATTTAGAAATTTATTTTTAGCTCAATTTCAATTGAAAAAATGTTTATAGCCTAGTTTTCACTGTCATTACGGTAGCCAGTATCTAACACAATAATTTTAATGAAGTACATATTTTTCAGGGTTATTCGGAGACATTTTCCGGTGGAATGGGATCGTTATTGATTGTTTCTGGATTGGTTGGAGCTGCTGTTTCTGGGATTATCGTCGATAAGACTGGGAAATTCGAGCAAGTCATGAAGGTATGAGGGATCAGAGAGAGAGAGAGAGAGAGAGAGAGAGAGAGAGAGAGAGAGAGAGAGAGAGAGTTAATGAGGAACAGACAGACGCTTCAATACCCCATTAACACGCAGCATTCCAGATCTCGTTTGCCATTGCCGGCTTAGCTGGTTGTAGTTTATCAATCGCAATCAACTATGAGGTATATATATTTAGCCCGAATCCTCCTCAATCAAACGATTATGCCATAAAATTCCTCCCTTTCAGAACCAACCGTGGTGGGTCGTCGCCTCGATCTGTGGTTTTGGCTGTTTCGGCTTTGCCATCTATCCAATTGGACTGGAATTAGGAGTGGAATGTACATATCCAGTGGCTGAAGCCACATCAACTGGGCTTATTATTATGATTGGGTAAGAGAGAGGAAATAAGTGCATTGAAGAACGGGGTTTAAAGGGGCTGGAAAGCCATTTTAACTATTTTGTTGCCTATGGCTACGAAATTTGGCGCGAAGCACCGCAGCCAATCAGCCGCCTAGTAGTCCAATTCGATTACGCGATAGAAAGGCCGGCCAGCGCGTTGCGTTTGGCAAAATCGCAAGATCCAGAGCCCCGACTTACCGGCCCCTTTAAAAAGATGGCGACATTGAGAATTGATGGAAAATCCAGATTTTTCAGTTCAGTAACCTATCCGAATCAGCAATTGTCGATTCTTGGCTTTCCAGTTCCTTTAAAAACATGAATACCATTTAATCGATCGATTTCCAGCCAAATCCTGGGTGTAATCTTTGTGGTGACAACAAATCTGGCGAATGGCACCCCATCCCCTCGAGAATTGGCCATACAAACATGTGTCACGCATAATGAAGATATGGATACGGTACTCACGTGGAAATGTACGTTTCTGCATTATTTTTGGAGCTCAAAATCCCGTTATCTAATTTTTTCTATTTTACAGACCCATTCATCATTTGGAATGGATTTGTGACAATCGGGATCGCGACGTTTCTGGCAATATTCTGGCCACGATATAAGAGAAGAGCATATGAAGCACAGAGGAAACAGATACAGATGGAGAAATAGATGAGAGGAATTGAGAAGAGGGAGCGGATACTACTGTATTGTACAAAATGATCAGCCATCGATTAGGGAGAGAGAGAAAATAAATCGATTTATGCTTGTTGACGCTGTAATTTCTACAGGGTGGGTCAAAAAAAAGCCAACTTTGCGCCATATTATCTCGCGAACGGTAGAGAATCGAAGGTACGTTACCATGCCAGAATGCTTAAATATGCTGGGTATGAAGATTTAACACAACTTGATTTTTTTGATTTTTGAGTACGCAACTGTACTATTGACGCTGATTACGACCGAAAATTGTGCGTTCTTGAACGGGTGGTGGGAAAATTCTGATTTTTGGCCCAAAAATCGTTGGCATTTGTAGAAAAATAATGGCCAATTATTAGAATTTTTCAAGCTCTAGTTCTTTTTTTACAAGCAAAACAAATTTCACTATTTTGTATCTTTTGACATTTTAATTGGCAACTCGCTTCAAATACGCTGCCCATGGCTGATCTTTTGCAGGTGGTGTCTCCGAATGATAATCTTTAGTACAATACCAAATTTTACCTGATTCTATGGTGTTTTAATATTGCGTGCTAAAACGTGCCCCAGAGGGATACTGTAGTTTTCGTTTTTCGCGTTTTTCTTTTTATTGTAAGCTGCGATTTCGCTTAAAAGTTTATCATTGGTAAACACCAATAAGGGTCGCCTATGGGCCAAAGATCGCGAAGTTCTAGCCATATACCTTCCCAAAATATGCAAAAAAACTTATTTTTGAATTTAGCCACGGAAATTTCTAAATATTTTGATGCATCGGACTAAAAACTGCTATTAGTTGTTTTCCTGAAAGATCGAAACGTTTCTATGGTGAAAAGAACGAGAAAACGGCGATTTTCTGTTTTCTACAGTAACCCGCCTGGAGCACGTTTTAGCATGCCAAGACAAAATGCCATAAAATGCCAATTTTTCTGTTTTAGAATGTTCTCTGGGTGATTATGATAACGCAGGCAAAAAATGACTTACTTTCTGTGGTAAATGACAAAGTTATGAGGGAAAGTGTAAAACCCTCCTCGGGGCCCGATTTTGGACCCGAGGCCCCGGGCCGAAAATCGAATTTTTGAAAATGAAAAAGTCACCGGATTTTCGTGGATATAATTAAAGCACGCATCGAACTGTGTATGAGAGCAGAATACTGGAATGATCTGGCTGAAGTTAATGGCTAATTTTGATTTAAAACCCGAAAAATAACGTTTTTGAAAAGCCGACTTTGGGATGCTCTTCTAAATTCGTTTGCCGTGAAAAGGTTTTGTATTTGCATGGGTTCTAGTTGATTACCCAAGCTTGGTCTATGCCAGAAAAGTCGGGGCTACTAAACCCTCGAGAATTTTTTTACGTCGCCTCGAATTCGGGTATATTTGGAGTTTTCATGAATTTATTTTGAAAGATCGGATGGCCCAATAAATTTGTAAATATAATCTTAGAATGCGCCCATTAAGTAGCATTAAATAAAATTATGACAATAATTCTAGCAGCGCAATTGAATTTTATAGACTGGCACGAAGGTCTGCGAAATAGCACGAACCAACCGTTTTGGAGGCGCTAAAAAGCAACCTTCCAAAGGGGTACGGTAGCTAGAAATTGTGTACATGATAGATGGACCCCAGTCCTACACAACCCAGTGAAGAAAACACCTAGGTTCTATTCGGAACTTTAGGAATACTTTTTCAAAGTTCAGTTTCGACACCTCGAAAAAATCCATGACCAGGGGGTCGTCAAAAAACTCAAAAATTCATGGATCAGAAAAAATTCTTTGATGTTTTTGTGCGATTGTATCGAGCCCATAGACATGTTAAAAAAGCTTATTTTGAGGTCTCCACCATAGGTTTTTGTAATATTCGAAATTTACGAAATTTTTCCATATTAAATTTGAGCACGCTATAACTTGCCAACCAGACCTTCAAAAATTCCAAAATTCCGGATATGGGTAGGGGCAGCCCTTAGGTACCTACACTGTAAAAATTGAAAGTGTTAGACCACCAGCAATCCAAAAAATTGCAAACGAATTTTTATCGGAACGCACATTTTTCGGGTGTCATTTGTATTGGTACGTCGCCAAAAATCGAGAAAATCAATTTGTGTTAAATCTTCATGCCCAGCATATTTAAGCATTCTGGCATGGTAACGAACCTTCGATTCTCTACCGTTCGCGAGATAATATGGCGCAAAGTTGGCTTTTTTTTGACCCACCCTGTATGTATGTAAAAAAAGGCGTGATAGGGCGAGATAGAGAGAGCGAGAGAAAGAGAGAGACCATGCGTCATGTTTCGTGAAAAGATGAAGAAACACATGTTTTATTGAAGAAAAAGTGGATATGATGTCTTGAATGTTGCAAACTAATTAGGAAATGAAGCCCAAGGTGCCGAGAACCATTCCAATAAGTCCTCCTCCGACAGCTACAGTAAACCCGGCAGTGGCAGCGAGTACACCTCCTATCCCGCCTTCTCTCCAAGTATACGATGGTAGTGGAGGCCGTGGTGCAGTTTTTTCGTCTTGATCCATCTAGAAATATTGGATTATGTATGGAAAAATCAGCAATGTACACGCAAATTATACGAAAATAAATATCTGGCCTCGTCACCAGTCAGTCCAATTAGCATCAAAATGAGTCTAAAACGTTTATTGAGATAGAAAATTTTCAAATTAGTACTGAGTTGGGTAATTCAGGGGAGTCGGGGCGACACCAACGGCAACACATCCCCCGACACAGGCTTCGAGACAAGCCGGAACTCCGATGGCTCCGAGTCCACCGGTGACGATAATTGCAGCCCCGGAACAGACTCCTGCGCAACCTAAATAACCACATCGTCAACAATGTTTTGGTCGCCGAAATTTGATATCTTAACAACGTGAATCACCAAGAACTTGCAGTATTTCAAGCCGGATTTGATTTTTTTCGGCCTTCCCCTTAAAGCTTGACACGAGATCTCCCTTATATATGTTAATACTATTAGTATAACATTAATCTATGGAAAAAGCACTGACTTCCTAGACAAAAGAAATACGCAAACGGCCCTGCAATAGAACAGTTGATGAACACAGCCAGGAGGAGAAGCGGAAGCAGCAGTGTGTGTCGTGTCATGTTTGAGAACGGGCAAGGAAGGGACACACTGCCGAAGCCCCTGGGCCATTTATACGCTGGCCCGTCGTTGCGCCAGAGAATTGTTTTCGATGACTTCTGAGCGAGCTATAAATTACAGCGGTTGCGAAAGGGCTGAATCACGCGAGTTTTTGCCTCTAGAAATTTTACCTCGCAACGAAACACCAAAAATCCCTCTTTCCGAGATCCGAGAAAATCGTTGCGCCAGGAGATCTGAGTGCTTAGTCACCGTCGCCCTGCTCCCCCTCGACTAACAAGGAGACGTTTTTAGGTGGGCACGGAGTTTTAACGAGACCTAGCTCATTCGAAAGCGCTTGAAAAACTGAGCAAGACCCCGTTTTCCATTTCTGCGAAACGATAGCTATTGATTTTTAATAATTAAATTAAAGAATTAGCAGAAATTGGCATGATTCCCCTGGCGCTGAGCGATTTCCTTCCAATACCCCCTCCCGCGGAAAGCCAGGCCCCGTCCTCCCTTCCCCATAGCTATTTGGCGCAGTCGGTAGGGCGTGTGCCTCCCACGAAATTTTTTTGGACTTTTTGTCGGTTCGACCCCTAGGCCCAGAAACCGGTAGCGTTGCACTCGCGTCTCAGGGATCAAAATCAACTGGCCCGCTTGTGCCTCCACCGATGCTGTTCAGAACGTTTATTTAACGCATTCGATAATTAAAGTAAAAATTCAGCCCCCTAAAATAAAAAGCAAAATGAATTTTGGGCCAAGGGGTCGAACTGACAAAAAGTCCAAAAAAATTTGGTGGGAGGCAAACGCCCTACCGGCTGCGCCAAATAGCTATGGGGAAGGGAGGACGGGGCCTGGCTTTCCGCGGGGAGGGGGTATTGAAAGGAAATCGCTCAGCGCCAGGGGAATCATGCCAATTTCTGCTAATTCTTTAATTTAATTATTAAAAATCAATAGCTATCGTTTCGCAGAAATGGAAAACGGGATCTTGCTCAGTTTTTCAAGCGCTTTCGAATGAGCTAGGTCTCGTTACGAAACTCCGTGCCCACCTAAAAACGTCCCCTTGTAAGAGATTTTCGCCGTGCCCCATACCCTGAAATAAATCGAAGGATAGCGGGGGTCAATTGGCTTTTCGAATTCCGAGACGGCAATGTTGAA
This sequence comes from Mesorhabditis spiculigera, assembly GCA_958295435.1. Classification (NCBI taxonomy): domain Eukaryota; kingdom Metazoa; phylum Nematoda; class Chromadorea; order Rhabditida; family Rhabditidae; genus Mesorhabditis; species Mesorhabditis spiculigera. The sequence goes on along the minus strand of CATQJA010001039.1, from coordinate 35,820 downwards.
TGCCTGCAAGAGAAATTGGACAGTTACCTGGAAAATCTAGTCAAAGAATTTATACCGTTCAAAAGCACTCGTACAGGTCTCTCGGGAAAGATTAAAACTCTTCTGAGAAGAAGAAAAGCTGAAGGCAATAGCCTGTCTTACAAAAATACAAGTAAGGATCTCCGTTCGGCCCTACAACAAGAAACTAATCAAAAGGAATTTTGTAGATAACTCTTCTAAGCATGGGCGGATCGGGGCCTTGAAACGTTTCTATGGCTTTGTCAGGTCCAAGACCACTGCACAAAATTCTATCCCCCCACTCCCTACTAGGGAGAAGAAAACGGCCGTCACTGATACGGAAAAGGCCAATGCTCTCCAAGAGCAATTCGCTTCAGCATTCACTACAAGTCCCCGTCTAATCCTTCAAATTCCTCTTATTTACCGAGTAGGACCAATAATTCACTATCAGATGTTGACTTCGGACCACACATTATTGAACGGACTATCTTAACTTCGCTCAAGCCAAAATTTACTCGAACTAATGACCCGGTACCTGCCTATTTCATTAAAGCCTGCGCCAGCTCTTTAGCCCTACCACTATCCTTGATATACAACAGAAGTTTCTACTCTGGAGTTGTCCCTGATCGCTGGAAACACGCCATCATACAACCCATATTTAAAAAGGGCAAGAGAAGAACCTGGAAACTACCGACCAATATCCTTGACAAGCTCATTCTGCAAAATCATGGAGAAAGTCATAAGGAAGACTCTGTCAGAATTCCTAGAAACAGAAAACCTTCTTTCAAAAAACCAGTTTGGCTTTCTTAGAGGACGCTCTACGACAGCTCAGCTACTTATCCTACCTTATATAATTTGGTCGCGTATCTCTGTGTGTGTGTGTGTGTGGATGTCACCTTCGAGGCCCGATTTGAGGGCCTTCCCGTGTCCAAAATGCCCTAATTCTCCGTCACCCGGGGGAATCGACCCTCCTCTTTCCGATGGCGTTTTCAGAATCCCGATAAAATACAAGGTTACAAAGTTAAAGCCGGTTTTATTGATTTTTGGGGGTCCAGGCAGGCTTATTTGCATAATGTGAAAAAATACAAATTTCCTCATTCTTGCCAGTTGCACTCGCGAGTTTGGTCGTCTCTTTGGATCTGCCTCTCGATGCTTTTTCTTCCCCTGCCCCGGGCAATGCCCAAAAAGGGTTTTTGGCGCGTGCTGCCAAGCATTGCATGGTGTAGTGGTTAGCGCATCGCCCTACTAATCTAACCATCGGAGGTTCGATCCTCGGATATCGTGGTTGTTTTGCTTTTTGCTCGGAAAGTGTGTTGCGGAGTGGATTTCCGTGTAGGGACGTTATTATGTAGTTAGCCACTCAAACCTGCGCCGCAGCCGATAGAATGAAGCTACCCCCTCAAGCTCGCGCCGCAGGCTTTACAACGAAGCTAGCCGTACAAGCTAGCGCCGCAGACTTTAGAACGAAGCTAGCCGTACAAGCTAGCGCCGCAGACTTTAGAACGAAGCTAGCCGCTCAAGCTAGCGCCGCAGACTTTAGAACGAAGCTAACCGCTCAAGCTAGCGCCGCAGGCTTTAGAACGAAGCTAGCCGCTCAGGCTAGCGCCGCAGGCTTTAGAACGAAGCTAGCCGCTCAAGCTAGCGCCGCAGGCTTTAGAACGAAGCTAGCCGCTCAAGCTAGCGCCGCAGACTTTAGAACGAAGCTAGCCGCTCAAGCTAGAGCCGCAGGCCTAATAACGAAGCTAGCCGCTCAAGCTAGCGCCGCAGGCTTTAGAACGAAGCTAGCCGCTCAGGCTAGCGCCGCAGGCTTTAGAACGAAGCTAGCCGCTCAATCCTAGCGCCGCAGACTTTAGAACGAAGCTAGCCGCTCAAGCTAGAGCCGCAGGCCTAATAACGAAGCTAGCCGCTCAAGCTAGCGCCGCAGGCTTTAGAACGAAGCTAGCCGCTCAGGCTAGCGCCGCAGGCTTTAGAACGAAGCTAGCCGCTCAAGCTAGCGCCGCAGGCTTTAGAACGAAGCTAGCCGCTCAAGCTAGCGCCGCAGACTTTAGAACGAAGCTAGCCGCTCAAGCTAGAGCCGCAGGCCTAATAACGAAGCTAGCCGCTCAAGCTAGCGCCGCAGGCTTTTAGAACGAAGCTAGCCGCTCAGGCTGGCGCCGCAGGCTTTAGAACGAAGCTAGCCGCTCAAGCTAGCGCCGCAGGCTTTTAGAACGAAGCTAGCCGCTCAAGCTAGCGCCCCAGGCTTTAGAACGAAGCTAGCCGCTCAAGCTAGCGCCCCAGGCTTTAGAACGAAGCTAGCCGCTCAAGCTAGCGCCGCAGACTTTAGAACGAAGCTAGCCGCTCAAGCTAGAGCCGCAGGCCTAATAACGAAGCTAGCCGCTCAAGCTAGCGCCGCAGGCTTTAGAACGAAGCTAGCCGCTCAAGCTAGCGCCGCAGGCTTTTAGAACGAAGCTAGCCGCTCAAGCTAGCGCCGCAGACTTTAGAACGAAGCTAGCCGCTCAAGCTAGCGCCGCAGGCTTTAGAACGAAGCTAGCCGCTCAAGCTAGCGCCCCAGGCTTTAGAACGAAGCTAGCCGCTCAAGCTAGCGCCGCAGGCTTTTAGAACGAAGCTAGCCGCTCAAGCTAGCGCCGCAGGCTTTAGAACGAAGCTAGCCGCTCAAGCTAGCGCCGCAGACTTTAGAACGAAGCTAGCCGCTCAAGCTAGAGCCGCAGGCCTAATAACGAAGCTAGCCGCTCAAGCTAGCGCCGCAGGCTTTAGAACGAAGCTAGCCGCTCAAGCTAGCGCCGCAGGCTTTAGAACGAAGCTAGCCGCTCAAGCTAGCGCCGCAGACTTTAGAACGAAGCTAGCCGCTCAAGCTAGAGCCGCAGGCCTAATAACGAAGCTAGCCGCTCAAGCTAGCGCCGCAGGCTTTTAGAACGAAGCTAGCCGCTCAAGCTAGCGCCGCAGGCTTTTAGAACGAAGCTAGCCGCTCAAGCTAGCGCCGCAGACTTTAGAACGAAGCTAGCCGCTCAAGCTAGAGCCGCAGGCCTAATAACGAAGCTAGCCGCTCAAGCTAGCGCCGCAGGCTTTAGAACGAAGCTAGCCGCTCAAGCTAGCGCCGCACGCTTTAGAACGAAGCTAGCCGCTCAAGCTAGCGCCGCAGACTTTAGAACGAAGCTAGCCGCTCAAGCTAGAGCCGCAGGCCTAATAACGAAGCTAGCCGCTCAAGCTAGCGCCGCAGGCTTTAGAACGAAGCTAGCCGCTCAAGCTAGCGCCGCAGGCTTTAGAACGAAGCTAGCCGGTCAAGCTAGCGCCGCAGACTTTAGAACGAAGCTAGCCGCTCAAGCTAGAGCCGCAGGCCTAATAACGAAGCTAGCCGCTCAAGCTAGCGCCGCAGGCTTTAGAACGAAGCTAGCCGCTCAAGCTAGCGCCGCAGACTTTAGAACGAAGCTAGCCGCTCAAGCTAGAGCCGCAGGCCTAATAACGAAGCTAGCCGCTCAAGCTAGCGCCGCAGGCTTTTAGAACGAAGCTAGCCGCTCAAGCTAGCGCCGCAGGCTTTAGAACGAAGCTAGCCGCTCAAGCTAGCGCCGCAGGCTTTAGAACGAAGCTAGCCGCTCAAGCTAGCGCCGCAGGCTTTAGAACGAAGCTAGCCGCTCAAGCTAGCGCCGCAGACTTTAGAACGAAGCTAGCCGCTCAAGCTAGAGCCGCAGGCCTAATAACGAGAATAGCAGTTCAAGTTTGAGCCGCATACCAATACAAAGAGGTTTGCATGAGAGTTGCGTTTTTCTTTCGTCAGATTATGTGGAAGGGCGCTCGATTCATAAGGCCTAGACGGGGTCCAGCGGGGGAGAGTCGCGAAGCGGCTCCTCCCCCGCTGGTCCATCAATAAAATCTCCTAATTGCTGATCAAAAGGGCCTCTACTCGGACGTCTGCTATATACATAGACTTCCAAAAGGCCTTGGACAAGGTTCCACATTCCCGGCTTCTTAAAAAACTTGGCACCTATCGAATTATTGATCCGCTACTCGGTTGGATGCAAAGTTGGCTACTAGGAAGGCAGCAAACTGTTCGAGTGGGAGACTCGCTCTCCGAGCCCGCACCTGTTCTTTCCGGTGTTCCGCAAGGTTCAGTATTGGGACCTCTGCTTTTTATTCTTTACGTCAACGATTTAAATGATTCCCGATGCTTACCCCAAGCACTGCTCTTTGCAGACGATCTTAAAATGACGTCCCACTTCTCCAGCACCATTCCCTCGAGCATGGCCGATCAGTTGCAAAAACTCGAGTCCTTGGTCCACGAGAATCAACTACCTCTTGCTGGCCCAAAATGTTCTACAGTCCATTATGGCAGAAGAAATCCGAAGAACCACTACATTCTTGATGGTATTCGTCTACCGCAGACAAATTGCATACGTGATCTGGGTGTCCTGATGAGCAGCGACTTGACTTCAGCTGTACTCCACATGTATTAGAGGTGACGAGAAAGGCAGCTCGCTGTTCCATTCTCATTTTTAAAATTTTTTCCAGTAGGATACCAGCGTTATATATTAAAGCTTTTCAAGTATACGTTCGCCCACTAGTAGAATATGCCTCAGTAGTGACGTCACCTTACTTTAAAAAAGATCAAATAACTATAGAATCAATTCAGAAAGACTTCTTCCGTCGAGTGTGCTATCGTTGCCGGGTCCCGTATGGCTCCTACAGTTCGGTTCTCACCAATTTCTCCGCTGAACCGCTGAACTTTAGGAGAATCATCATGGACCTTTGTTTCCTATACAATTTACACAAAAGTGCTTCCAATATTTCCCCTCAAAACTTTTTCAAATGTGTTCCATCCCGAACTCGTGGTCTGCTCGTTAAGCTCAAGCCTATTCTCGGTCAAAAAACCTCTGTACAAAAGTCGTTCTTTTCATTGCGTGTATGTGCTCTTTGGAATTCTTTGCCCCAATCTGCCTTCGATAGTTCTTCAACTAAAATATTTAAAAAGCAGGTTACCCGATTAGAACCTATTTCATCCATTCTTTAATTAATCATGTCCATTTAACGCCTTAATGCTTCCTACCCCCCCTTTTTTTCTTCAACAAACTTCCAACCTTACCTCCACTAATAAGTGTTTACTTGTAAACCTAAGTGCGAGAAATGAATTATTATTATTATTATTATTATTATTATTAAAACCCTGTGCGGGCGCTTCGAAATTTTGCTCGCGATAAAAACAGCCTCCATTTTCGAAGCATCTGGAGTTGAAACTATCAGCCAGATAGGAATAGGCTTTCGTGCCCCATCATGCCTCTTTCTATCGCCAGCTATGTGATAAAAAAAAGGAGATTTGCAATGGTTTTGAGCTTTGGAACCTTTTGCTCGTGTTTTAGAATTTTCTGCGTATTCAGTCCAGGTGAGAAATTTTTGAATTAATTTGAAAATGTCGTAATTGTTGTTTTGTGGCTCTTGAGTAACTTCACTAACGGGTAACTTTTTGCCATGCTTGGAACCTAGCTGTTTATGACGTTTTATTCAGATGTCACACACAATAACAACCCGCAAAAACACATGTTTGAAATGTAAAAATATATAATACAATCAATAATAGAAACTTATAAAAAAGGCAGTAAAAATAGGATTACGCATTGGAAATGTATTGTTTTGAATTCATTTAAGCCACTCTTCTAATACATTTGGTATGTGTTTTAAATGCCTGTATTAATAGAAGAGATTTCAAATGGGAAGAAGCTCTTCTAGATATAGAAGGGGGTAGAGACCATTCTCTCAATAATATCCCATTTTCATCATATTCCTCTAGGGGAATACCATCAATGAAGGGCATTTGTTGGAGAAGAGGTAGAGATTCTACTGCACACCATACATCCATTGATTCTCGCCACGTGACTGGACTGAAAATCAGATACTGAATTCCATTTAATCTCATTAAAAATTCAATTATAAAATTGCGATATGTTTTCGGGCGTTTTCAAGTTTTGTTACTGACCTACAGTACCCAACATTTTTTCCATTTTCGCAGGGAAAATCGTGAAAATAACTTGTGGATATTTGTGTGTTCGATGCAGATCTCTCTAGCTGGACATTCCTCATCACGACGACATAAGATATCCACGAACAGATCCTGAAAAAGATTGATGAGTAAATTTGGATCGAAGGGTCTGTGCTAGCTTTCCTGGAAACCGCTTTCCAAAACAATCTTTGCTAGCTGGCCCGTTAGCTAGCTCGAGCGTTTCCTGGGAGGAATTTCCTGGGGCGTCTTTGCTACCCTGCCTGACCTTCGCCTTCTTTCTAAAAGAGTCTGCTAGCTGCGCTATGGCTCCCATGCTCTCTGCTAGCCTGCCAGGCCTCCCTCTATAGCCCGCCCCACCTACCGTAATCTGTGCAAACGCGGCTTCTCTCTGTGAATATGTCCTCTCTTTAGAACATTCCATACATTCAAGAAAAGTCTCTTCCGCATCTTCCAATAATAGATACCGCAGCATCTCCCGGAATAGGATATTTTGACTGGAAAATACGTAATAAAAAGTACAGCATCCAGCTGTTACTGGCCCTTTCAGGCACTTACCGTATACTTTCCGGTTTTACGGTCATTTGTCCATGATTTAGTGTATATAATGACGGATTGTTGCGTACTATTCGATCTTCAATTTGTAGCGTATAATATGAGGTGTGATTGCATTGATTTTTGAGTGATCCGCTAAAACCTTTTAAAAGAAAAATAGCATATTACATACCGTAATTCGTGAAATTCAGGCTGTTCTTCTTCTTCTTCTTCTTGAGCTTGAGTATTCCTTGGTAATAGACAAACCCCAAGTGGGGCTTCATTAAATATAGATATTCTGGGAATATTGGTCGAGAGATTATGGCATTCCCATCCGGTGAGACACGTATCGGGGGATGAGGGCTGACACTGAAAAAATATCGACGTTTTAAAAGGGCTGGCAAGACATTAATAAGAGTTATTTCGGTCATAGATTCACCATGGATTTTTCCGATGCCAATTCTGCAAAATCCCGCGTCCAGAAATGAGGGAAACGAGCACGATGTTTTGGGAATTTTTTTGCGGGCATAATTTTTTGACATTCTATACCATTTTTATTTTCTGCTTCATGTTTAGCCAGGTTTAGGGAAAGCTAGCAACGACCATTGAGGAATTTCAAGAAAAAAAAGACGTAAAACTTACCAGACTCCCAAGAAGAGGCTTTAACAGTACGAAAAAGCAAAAAGAAGCGCCAAGCATGGCCAGCCAGCCAACCAAAAAAAGTGTCGCACCACCGAACGGGCCCCCCGGGGAATGTGATCTTTATAAACGAGACACAGATGTCTTCTTTTTCTCTGTCCGTCTCTCTGCCTCTCTCTCCTCTCTCTTCTCTCTCTCTCTCTCTCTCTCTCTCTCACCGCTAGTTCTCAAATGACACCCCCAACTTTGAGCCTGACACCTCTTCCGTCAAATTCATCCCAGAATCTTGTATTTTCCTACCAAAATATTTATTCCGAAATCTGAAAATTACGATACTTTACAAAAAATAGGCGATTCAAATAAAGAAGAGGAAGGCACAACGGAACTGTGACCCTTGGCACAGAGGCGAAATAGCGGGGGAAACGAACGGGGGCAAGAGACCATAAGGAAAATAAGGGGGATGAGGGAAAATCCGCGTTTTGCACTTTAAAGGTACCGCGAAGGCAATTTCGACCTTAAAAACGTAGTCTTACGCCAAAAATCGATGATTTTTGCCTTCGCGAGACTTTTAAAAGACGAAATACGGCTGGGAAAATACTGCAACTGGTAAAAGTCTCGTTTTGTAAGTTTGTAGAAAAAAAAGGACAATTCAGCTTTTAAAGAGACGTTGATGGCTAGATTCTATGAATTGAAAAACTCTAGGGCTTCTAGATCTAAAATTTATTTTTTTTGCTAAAATCCAGCCTTCCCGGTCCCTTTAATAGACAATTTTGCATTTGAATTTATGCCCTGAGTGGCTGCAATTCCACGGGAGCCGTGCGGGTCTCCCTCTCGATCTCCCAGGCGCGGATACGCTTCAGCGGAACGCACACGAGACCTGAAATCAGTAAATTATTTGAATTTTCATTTACAAAATCTTTAAACTATCTAAAAACTAAAAAAAATCGAGTTTTTAGATCTGCGTAAGCAAATAGAAACGATTCATGTAATTTGAAATTCATTAATTTAAAGAAGTTTTAAAAAGATACAAACACTATTTTTATCCAGCTAGCTTCATAAAAAATGAGAAACACCCACCAGAAAGCACCATCAGCGATCCCATGACGTAGAAGCTCAGGTCGAAATTGCCCGAGAAATCCTTGATGATCGCTGAAAACGGGGCATGGCTTTTTTTTTACTTAGCTGTCGCCACCCCTTTAAAGGGTCGATGAAGCCTTGTCGGTCCCTTTAAAGGCTCATTAAAGCCAACTGACCAGCACATGGCGAGCCGAGAAGTGCGCCGAAGCCCATGAACAACATCAGGGTGCCGAAGGAGGAAGACAACTTCTGAGTGCCCCACAAATCCACGCACATCACCGAGCGGAGGGCGGCAAAACAGGCTAAAATTTAAAATGATCAGGTGTTCTATATTGTTAGAGAATTTATTACCATTGATAGATCCGAAATTTTCAAAAAAAAAATCCAAATTTTTTGTGATTTTTGGGTCTAAACAATTTTTTGCGCTTAAAATGTTATGGTTAATCAAAAGTTTATTTCACCACTTACCAATTCCGAAGGCGAACGGCACGGTGAAGGCGATGAAATTCCAATAATGAGAGAAGAGCGGGACGGCAACCATGATTGAACCAGCACCCATTAATGCAATGGCTGAGACAAGGGACGAATCGATATCCGGACTGTCAGAGATACGCCTGAAAATGGAGGTGTAATCGTGTACGATAGCTTATTCCAAAGAGATTTCTGCTAGCTTGCCAACCACTAGTTCAAAAATTCGAAAGTTATCGATTTTTTCGAGTAAATGGTCTCTGCTAGCTTATGAGCTGGAATTAGCTTTTCCTAAAGGTTCTTTGCTAGCCTGCCAAGAATCTGTGGAACCTCGACTTGAGGAGGGGTTGCCCAAAATTGTAGATCTTTTCTAAGGAACCTCTGCTAGCTAGCTTGCCATTTTTACGCTTTGGCTTTCTCCCCAGGTTTTTCCGCCAGTTTTTTGTCCTCAGATGGTCTCTGCAAGCCTGCTAACGACCTTATCTGTCCCAAACGGTCTCTGCTAGTCTGCCCGCTAATTTTTCGAGTTGAAATGGCTTCTGCTAATTTGCCTTGACGCGTTTTTCCGCGAAATCATCTGTAGGATAGAATTACCGGTCTTAAATTGTCTCTGCTAGCTTTCCCGAGCTCAATTTTCACGTTTTTTAGTGAAATTCCAAATCGCAGAATTGCCGTACCCGCACAAAATCCTGAAGCCAATGTTGACAAAGCCAAGGACAGTAATGGGCATATCCTTCTGTAGTACCGTATATGTCTCGTTCGAATGGGCCTCGACGCTGGAAAAGATTGATGCATTAATGAGAGGTGATAAGGGCTTACCGATCGACGTGTTTTCCAAGGAATGCAAATGGGACATAGAAACATGTCATTGTCAAGAATCCGGAGAGGGCCAGCAGAAGGAATGACGGACGGCGCATCTGTTCCATATCAACCATTCCCTTCAGGAACTAAAAAATAAACTTTTTAGATTTGCCTTTGACGCTCCTTGAAAGTTATTTGATAGGCAAAGTCCTTTAAAGGACAAGTTTTTCGCAATTTAGCGAATTTGATTGGGCTACGTTACGCAACACGCTACGTTTTAGTTGCGTAATCAATTACGAAGTTTAATTTAAGGCCTTTTTAAGATGGTAAAAAGACGGGCGCGCTGGGTGTCGCGTCGCTGTCCCAGCAAATCGATAGCCATGGCTTGCCAGGCCCCTTAAAAGGACGTGTGGCGAGATGGTCTTTCCAACCACAACGCGACATGGAAGGCGTCAACCTTTCCTTGAGTAACCGATTACGACACGTTTTTGGGCAAGGACAAATGCGTTGCGGTACGGTCAAGCCCGAAGGAAATCCATAGCTAAATCCATGGCAAAAATACCTTGCCAATCCCTTTAAAGCAACTAACACCACCTTAAAGGTATCTAATCCCAGATTCTCCCTACCTCCTTAACAGCAGTGAATGTTCCTGTCTTTGGCGAGGCGATGCTGAGTTGAGATCGACGTGTATCACGAAGGAATGCCTCTTTGTCGACGGCAGAAGCTGTAAAATGTTTCATAGCAAAACTGGTTGTAGTCTGTAGTTCTGTTATTCCTTCCAAATGACGTACCAGAAGCAGTCCTCTCCCTCTGATTGAGTGATGATGTACTGCCCGGATAGAAGGCGTCCGACTTGGCCAATGGATTGTTCACCTCCTGCAGCACTTCCCGAGCCACCTCCTTGGCCTTCTCGTGCTCCGACCACACCTTGTCGCCTCCCTAAAATTTCTAGATACAGTAAGATTTTCTAAAAGCTTCCCCGAGCGCTGTAGGGTTGGCTTCGCTCGTATTTTGAGGCTATAAGAACTAGAAAAAGTCGAAATTTCGAGAGATTTCAAGCTTTTGGGGGAACTTTCAAACCGCAGTAGGCAAATTTAACCTGGCCAATTTTTGGCACGGTTCCATAAGAGGGCGGAAACTAAATTAGAATTATTAATGTTTACAGAAAAATAATTTTTCGGTTTAAAAATTTCAGCACAGTCTATCTCCCGGAAAAATTTTTATCCCCAAAGAATCTCTGCTAGCCTACCCGTGACGATTTTTAACTGGGAATTACTTTAAATTATTGCTATTACCTGATGCTCAGCCTCTTGCTCCATTTTGGCGAGGAATGGATGCTCAGGGTTGGCCTTGTCACCTTCCAAATGTTCGATTTGCTGAAATTCACATTTTTTTTGAATGTCGATTAATTTTTGCTTGAAATCGACGAGTTTATGCCTTCAACGGCCCTTTAAAAGCAGAACTCTGATAGATACCTTAGTCTTTTCATACTTCTCGACAATAGCAGCAGCCTGTTCGACTTGAGCATCAGTTGGTTGGAGGGGACGATATAGGAGGCCCGAGATGATTCCAATCAATGAACATCCTGCCAGGTAGAAGAAGAAATAACGCCAGTTGTTATCCGTGTATTGGAGCACGAGCGAGTTCAGCTGAAACAAAGGCGGATGAGAAAAAAATTTCCACTTTCTGGGAGCGCAAGAGAGAGAGAGAGAGAGAGAGAGAGAGAGAGAGAGAGAGAGAGAGAGAGAAGAAGGGAGAAAGAGAGAGAGCGACTGAGAAAAATCGATAAATTTTATCTTAACTTACATTAGCAAACAATGAAGTCCCAATCCCAGATCCACAAACGGCCAATCCTGTAGCAAAAGCACGTTTTTGCGAGAAATACTGGGAAATGACGACGATAGCCGGCAGATACATCAACCCGAATCCGACGCCTAAAATGAGAGATATTGGTGTTTTCACGCTGAATCCCTATAATCAATCAAAATCTGTACCTCCAATAATTCCATAGGTCACGTAGATGATCTCGATCCGATCGGCGAATGTCGAGGCAACGAATCCAAAGGCGGCCACACACGCCCCAACGATTGTCACGAAACGGCAACCGTAGCGGATGGAAAGGGCCGAAGCGAGGGGGCCTAGAAAATAAGGGATTTCATCGCGTGATTGGCTTTTAAAGGATTTCTGCTAAATTGCCTAGGAATTTCTGAACATTTTGCTTGAAATGGGAATTTTTGGCTAGACACTAACTTCCTAAATGGACATTGCTCGCTTGCAGCTGCAATTTTCTGCTAGTTTGCCTGTCCTTTGTGGATCGTGCCCTTCCAAGGATCTCTGCTAGATTGCCTGATTTCCATAGGGTTCGACTCATATAGATTTTTCCAAGGATCTCTGCTAGATCACCTTTTTACAAAGACTGGCAATTTTTTTAGACTGCCAGACCCGGTTAATCAATTCTCCCAAGATCTCTGTTAGCACCCCGCTTTCATAAGCTAATAACTTTATCTAGTCTTTTCTAAGGAATTGTGCTATTTTGCATGACGGATCGCGCAAAAACCGCGCTCTAGCCTTTCGGATTCTCCCAAAGAACACCTGCTAGGCTGCCCAATTTTCAACTTTAAATTCCGTACCTGACAGCAAATATCCTCCCTGCATCAACGAATGGGCAAGCGAGACACGAGAATCAGATGATAGAAAGGCACCCTTGAGAAGAGGAGTACACGAAGCTGGGGCTGTGAAGATTACTCCGTCAACTACCACATTCGCCAGAAAAGAGGCGGCAACTATCACCCAGCCATAGCCACCTGAAAGGGGGGATTCTCTAGGGATTTGCGCTTGATACCCACCATCCGGGATCTGGACGGTTCCGACTTCTTCCAGCTTCTTTTCGACTTCTTCTTCATCTCCATCTTTTGGAGATTGGGCCGCGATTTCGTACTTCTTCGTACCCATAGCTGGAATAGGGAAATTACAGAGAGAGAGAGAGAGAGAGAGAGTGAGAGAGAGAGAGAGAGAGATAGAGAGAGAGACGCTCTATAAACTCATTCCTATGTTTTTTTTCTGAAAATGGCAACAGGCGCATTGGGTGCAGAACAAGGTGGATAAGCCGATATTCGAGAGCACACAAAAACTGATAAGTGGTCGAAGGCGAGATGGGTCAACAAGAAAAAGAGAAGCGGATGGGGCACATGGCCAATCTGTGACCATTCTGAAGAGAATAAGACTAGAGGATATTAAAGAATCGGGCAAGGCATCGATCGAGGTAAGCGATAAATCGCGGGAAAATCAGACATCTAAAAAATATTTACCCAGCCGATTTAAAGGGACAGTGACAGCTGAACAGAGCGTGCAAGAGGGAAACCTTCAAGGGACCGAAAAGTGTTAGCTTCGACCCCCTTACGCTACTGGGTGTCGATAGACGTGTTTTTGATTTTCTTGCTTCTTTAAGAGGAAAATTGAGCGAATGTACGCACATTAATCAGAGCTCAAAGGAGTCGTGAAATTGCCATTTTTCCGGGTTACGAAAAATGCAGAGATAACTCGGAAGGGTAGGGCCAGATAGCAAAGATTCTTTGAGGCGGATAGCATTGTTTTTAGGGGTCGGAAATCAAGATAATATGAATTTATGGATTCAATGCATAAACGAGCAGGATCGGAAAACGAAACAAGTCGAATGCAAAGTGACACAAAGTCCAAAATGACACGACAGAAGGTAGAGAGAGAGGAGAGAGGAGAGAGAGACAGAGAGCGAGAATGCGAGAGAGAATGTGTGAACTGTTCTGGTGTGATATCTAGAATTCTAGGGCAGAGCCAGCTCTTCCGAGCTATATTTTGACGGGGATCCCCCTCCTCCTTCTGTTATCTTTTTGCCCTCCATTTTACAGCCATTTTCAAGGAAGGCGAGGAGGGGGATACCCCCATCTTCATTTCTCAGCCGCGTTGGGTCCGATTGCACCGTTCGGAGGAAAGTAACGGACGATTGATCTAGAGGGAAAGGGAAGGGCCAGACGGGATTCCCCGCAAAAAAACGGATAAATGAGGGTGGGGTGGGTAATTTATTTGGGGCGTCTCGACATGCGGCATGGTATTTTTGGGACTTTTGCGGTAAAAAAGGGGCAGCTAAATGTCTGGAAGTCACGGAAGAATTTGGATTGGCCTAAAAAAGCGAACTTATAGCCAGTTTAACCCTGATATTCCCCAAAAAATTCTGCTTAAAAGGCCGTTTGCGAGAGACCCGAACAATGCTTGGCACAGTTTTTTTCGGCCCCGTTTTTTTGACGGCATCTGAAAGAGGATGGTCAAATTAGTAGGGCTGCATAGTTTTGAAAGTTTAAAAAGTTAATTTTTTGGGTTAAAATTGGAGTCAAAGTGGCCGACCCTCAAAAATTATCTCCAAAACTACTGCACCAAATTGCCTAAAAATTGGTGAGAATACTTAATTTTGGATGGGGATCATTTCTCTAATACATCGTAAAGCACGAAAATGAGCGGAACACCGGAATCTCGCGTACCCAAAACAGTAATTTTGGATTTTCTATTTTACGGGTTTCCGAGGGTAACTTCTTTTTACTATAGAAAGATGCACCAGAAAATTCTGCGTTGATTGATGTATTTTTTATTTTACCCTCCGGTTCCCTAGTTCCGCTATAAAGCATTTACTTCGCGCAAAACAGCCTCCAGACTAGGCCAAAAACCTCAAAACTGGCAGATTTTGAAACTGAAAATATCAAATCGTATCTCGAGAACGAGCTGAATCCATTGCAAAAAGAGCAAAAAGAAATAACGTTTTTGAAGGGGGGCTGGGATTGAACTCGCGCGACCCCTGGATTGGTAGGCGAGCACTCATGCAATCCACCACGGCCCCAGAGAGGGCTTTCAGGCGAAGGGTCCGAGTTCGATTCCTTCCGGATCTCAGCCCATATTTAGAGGCCGAATTTCTTTTTGCTCTTTTGTGCAATGTATTCAGCTCGTTCTCTAGATACGATTTGATATTTTCAATTTCAAAATCTGCCAGTTTTGAGGTTTTTGGCCTAGTCTGGAGGCGGTTTTGCGCGCAGTAATGCTTTATAGCGGAACTAGGGAAACGGAGGGTAGAAAAAATACATCAATCAACGCAGAATTTTCTGGTGCATCTTTCTATAGTAAAAGAAGTTACCCTCGGAAACCCGTAAAATAGAAAATCCAAAATTACTGTTTTGGGTACGCGAGATTCCGGTGTTCCGCTCATTTTCGTGCTTTACGATGTATTAGAGAAATGATCCCCATCCAAAATTAGGTATTGTCACCAATTTTTAGCCAATTTGGTGCAGTAGTTTTGGAGATAATTTTTGAGGGTCGGCCACTTTGACTCCAATTTTAACCCCAAAAATTAACTTTTTAAACTTTCAAAACTATGCAGCCCTACTAATTTAACCATCCTCTTTCAGATGCCGTCAAAAAAAACGGGGCCGAAAAAAACTGTGCCAAGCCATATTAGGGTCTGTTCGGGTGACTCGCGGACGGCCTTTTAAGAGCGCAGTAAAAACATCCAAAATCATGATTTATCCCATTTATCTGATTTTAAAGAGACCCAAGGCTAGATCCCAAAATATAAAGCCATAGAAATTTGGCCAGCGGACAAAATAAAAAACTGTCACCCCCCTCCCCCCTGTAAAATAGGGGAATCTAGCCCAGACAAAAATGACCTTATTGGCACTGTTCCAGGGTGAGCATCCCCTCTAAAACGTGTCATATGGATGGGAAGACTTTCTAAAGACAGGATGTCTTTTGAAGGGGGTAGAAGGGGGGACATCGGCTGGTAGACTAATGGCCTTTGTGGATGGATGGCAGAGCGAGAGAGCGAGGGAGAGAGAGAGAGAGAGAGAGAGAGATAGAGGGGCCAAGGGCTGGTCATAGAATGTTGTGGAATGGTTCGATGTCCCTTTTATACAGTCCTCCTCCCCGATGTGATGACTCAATTCATCGTCTTGGCCCCGCCCTATTAGACACCATTTTTCCTAAATGAAGCCACGCCCCTTTTAAAGGAACATGAAAGGCCAAGTTGACCGAATTAAGGGTTAGACAACACATTAATATTATCCGGGAGCGCATTAATGGCTGTTCTAGCGGGTCCGGAAAATGAAAATGCCACAATTTCAGCTAGAAACCTCAATTTTAGCGGTTTAAAGGGCCTCCTGTAAAGGCAAAGTTTTTGGGACACGTTGGCTAAAATTCACTACGAACCTCGGAATATTCGCAAGAAACAAAAATTCTATTTTTTGCCTACTTTTCAGCGATTTGTTTGGAACTACGATCGACTCTGGTCAACAGATCGTTCGTCCTCGCGCAAAGCCCATTCCGAGAGCGGCGACGAAGCCACAAATGGGGGCTTCATCCTGCCGACAGAAAGGATCATTACCGGATGGTGAGAGAGAGAGAGAGAGAGAGAGAGAGAGAGGACCCGAAAGGGTCATTTCCGCGAATCGGCCAATCGACACTACGATCGGGTCCCTTTTGACAAGTGCGGCAACATTTGAGGGAGTTAGGAACAGCTTTCGTAAATGGTTTCTTTGTTTCGGCGTTTTTTAACAACCAGTTGAAGCTGTGAAAATGGCCTTTAAAGAAATTCACTGTCCCTTTAAAAAAACCGCTTCCTAAACCATCCTGGCCCACTGTTTTCCTGGCTTCGCAATGCCTTTAATCGAATTCTGACGAAAAATCTCTACCAATGGAAGTCGATGATGGTTTGGATAATAGGGCAACGCCTTGAATGTTACACTACTCCGAATCGGACGCCCCGATGCTATTCCAATGTTGATATCTGATCGAAAAGGGTAGATGAAGGCTGTGATAGTCTGTTTGGTTACTCAGAAGACTATTTTCGTTGAAATGACTCATCCAAATGAGCTTTTGGTGTCTAACTCTAAAGATACCAAAAATGATTCAGGAGAACGGCCCAGAAGCCCTATATCGTGTAAACCAAGGTAACCTAGCAGAGATTCTTGACGGAAATGGGGACAGATTAGCAAAGTCCATGGCGGAAAAGGACGAGCCGGTATGGCTGGACAAGCTTGCAAGAACGCTTGGGGAAAAACGGCGGCAAACTAGCAGAGATTCTTTGCGGAGACCTTTATTCTCTGCTATTTTTCTGGTTTGTCCTAGTTTTTTTTAGTTCTGGGGACGTTTCCACGAACAGTTGTTTTCCAGAATTTCCGCAAAATTAGCGCCAAATAAACATGTTGTCGAAATGCGGATAGCACAGGTGCGGAATACAAGCAAGGAATAGAACTGTATTCCAGGGAATCCGGGGCTAAAATGCGAGCGCAGAATTCTGATGCAATTGTGGGGCAGAAGCTGACGGGCCGAATGAATGACGGAGGGCTTCATCGGCCATTTCTCGGGGAATCCCAGTTAAGGCAGGGATTAGTTTGTCGCTTTCTGGATGTAAAAAACTATAGAAATATTTAAAATCAGCATATAAAATTTAAGAAACGCTGTTTTCAAGTATCACATAGACAATTTACGATTTTCTACAGTTTTTTTTGCAAAGTTTTGGTCTAAAAATTTGTCATAAATGGTGCTTTAAATCTAATTTTCGGTTCAATCGATAGAAATAGACACAATAGGTAGTCCATGTAGTCTGGAAATGGGCAATAATAGCTAGATATACAGGAGGGGAGGGGGAGACACATTGCCTCGATGTTGACACAGCGGCTCAGGGGGGGCTATAGAGAGAGAGCGATGGTTACAATAGATGCCCTCCAAATACAGGCAGTTTAGAAAAAATTAGTCGTAAATATGAATATGCACAAAACCGGTGAGTTTTTTTTGTAAAAATCATTTTGAAGCATCGAAATTCTGTTTTTAAACTTTTTCCAGGCCGTATCCGTAGAAAAGGGCCAGGGCTCAGGCGTTCAAGCGCATTATTGCTGCTCGAAATGCATGGAGTCCCCTAAAACAGAAAAAAGAGCCCAGTGCTCCCGCAAAATCGTGTTAGGCCCAAAGACGATCCGAAAACCATTAGTTTTTGCCTTTTTCCTCCGCTCGCTCCTCGCTCGGGGGCCGACTATAAAACGTGGGAATTCGGGGCTAGCGTGTGAATTTTCCATATTTTGTAGGAGATTGAGAGACAGAGAGAGAGAACGAGAGAAAGAAAGAAAGAGGGGAGAGAGAGAGAGAGAGAGAGAGAGAGAGAGGGAGAGAACGACGTGTCGCTAGTCTAATTCGGGGAAGTATACGACTATAAACGGCGTGAGAGATGGGGCTTTGGGTCAGTCTCCCCCCACTAGACACCATCATCGCATCTCATCAAAATGCAAATGAGAGGCGGAGAGGAAGAGCGACTAGAATAGAATAGAATAGGAAAGAAAGAACCGGCTAGTATCAGACACAACAAAATATGCAACACTGGATAACAATTATAGTGTTTTTCAGGTTTAATGTCCGGAGTCTCGTTTGAAAAAATAGAACAAAAGTCTAGACATTCTTACTTTAATTAAACCTAATTAAATCAAAAAAACTTCAATTTTCCCTTAGAATTTCGTAAATTGCCAGCAATACTGGGTGTCCCAAAAAAAAAGCACCCCCCCTCTAGCGGTCCTTGGGAAGCTCAGATCAGGATGATTTTTATACCATTCGAAAGCCCGCGAAAAGGCGAGAAAACAAGCGGGCTTCATTTTCTAAGATTTTTTCTGATTCGTCCGATATTCAGCGTTTTTCTAAAAAGCAGGCATCTTTTCAATAGGAATTTCGCAATTAGCATGCGGATCTCGCGTAAATCTGCCGGTTTCATGGTTTTTGGAGGTGAAATTAGCGAATAAAAATACATAATAAAGAAAATGAGCCCTCCTTGTTTTCTCGCCTTTTCGAGAGCTTTCGATTGATACCTAAACGGCGTGAATCGGACACGTCTGCGCGCCGCTAGAGGGGGGTGCTTTTTTTTTGGGACACCCTGTATTGGCCCCTGGAAGAAGATTTGAAGGGTGCAGGGGGAAATGAGCCGCTGGTTGGCTAGAGGTCAGTGGGGGGAGGCTGGCAGAGATTATTGGGGAGAGAGGGACAAGGGGTGGAGGGCCACCTGGAGGAGGAGGAGGAGAAGGAGTAAGGAAATGACACTCCTCGTCTCTCTGTCTCTCTCTCTTCTTTTGTGTAAAAAAGGGCCTCTCCCCCACCATTCCCTTCCTTCTTATTCCATAGCGACACCAAGTCAGGGTCATCCGAGGGTACCAATAAGATGATAAGGGTAGTGGAGGGCAAAAGTTTGAGGAATGATACGAGGTATATGCAGAGCTCGAGAGAGAGAGAGAGTGAGAGAGAGAGAGGGAGAGAGGAGAGAGAGAGAGAGAGAGAGGGAGAGAGAGGGAGTGATAGTGAGTAACGGTACTGTGGCGTTATCCGGGGGTGGGCGGCTATGAATCCACAACGAGTTTTAGTCAGATTTTTATAGTAGTTTCGATCAGATTTAGCTAGAACTAGAGTAGAAAACTATGCAAAATACCCACAATCTTTTTCTATTATTTGAATTCTCGAAATATCCGTATTTTTAAAAAGACAGAAAAGCCCACCTATATCCTCCCCTAAACCCCTCTTGACCCCCGAAAAACCACCCCACGGCCACGCAAACTTTTGCAAATGACCCGACCCGGTGGAATGAAGAAAATCGGGGGATGCTAGAGATTCCAATCGCCTCGATGAATCCCAACACCTTTCCAAAAAATGGCCCATCAATCTTCTTGGCAATCGATTCGTCGGGGGTTACGTGAAAACAGGGATTTATGGAGGGGGATTTTGGCAGTGAAATACAGTTTGAAATTTGCCGATTTTCGGGTTTCTTTAAGTTCGTAAGGAATTATAAGAATTTAAAAGGCCGTCCGTGGGTCACCCGAACAAGGCTTGGTACAGTTTTTTTCGACCCTGTTTTTTTGACGTCATCTGAAAGAGCATAGTCGAATTAGTAAAGCGGCACTATTTTGAGATTTTTAAAAGTTTATTTTCCTAGTTAAATTTGGCGCTAAAGTGGCAAACCTCAAAAAATTATCTCGAAAACTACCGGGCCGAATGGTCTAAAATTTTGTGACTAGGCCTCATTTGGGATGGGGATCATTTTTCTAATACATTGCAAAACACGAAAATGGTCGGAACATATGCAGAATGCGTACCAAAAACAGTTTTTTGCAGTTTTCGACTTGATGGGTGTTCGGCCGCATCATGAGACTAGCATAGAAAGATGCGCCATTCTTTTCTGCATCGATTGATGTATCTTTTATCAGGCGGCCAGACACCCATTTGCTGGAATATTCCATTTAGTACGCTCAAAACGCACCAAAAATGTACCCGAAAAATGCATAACAAAAAGTTTTCGAATTTTGAGGCATGAAAACACATCTATAAGACGAGCTGAAGCTATTGCAAAAAAGAGCAAAACGAAGTTCAGCTTTTTGGAGGGGTCTGGGATTGAACTGGCGCCAGCTCCGGATTTGCACGCCGCCGCTCTACTCACTGCGCCACAGGGCTCCCAGGCACACGACCCGGGTTCGATTCCTGCCGGATTTCAGACCCCTTTTAAAAATGTTATTTCTTTTTGCTCTTTTTTGCAATAGCTTCAGCTCGTCTTATAGATGTGTTTCCATGCCTCAAAATTCGAAAACTTTTTGTTATGCATTTTTCGGGTACATTTTTGGTGCGTTTTGAGCGTACTAAATGGAATATTCCAGCAAATGGGTGTCTGGCCGCCTGATAAAAGATACATCAATCGATGCAGAAAAGAATGGCGCATCTTTCTATGCTAGTCTCATGATGCGGCCGAACACCCATCAAGTCGAAAACTGCAAAAAACTGTTTTTGGTACGCATTCTGCATATGTTCCGACCATTTTCGTGCTTTGCAATGTATTAGAAAAATGATCCCCATCCCAAATGAGGCCTAGTCATAAAATTTTAGACCATTCGGCCCGGTAGTTTTCGAGATAATTTTTTGAGGTTTGCCACTTTAGCGCCAAATTTAACTAGGAAAATAAACTTTTAAAAATCTCCAAATAGTGCCACCCTACTAATTCGACTATGCTCTTTCAGATGACGTCAAAAAAATAGGGTCGAAAAAAACTGTACCAAGCCATATTGGGGACAGGCCGGGTGAGCCGCGGACGGCCTTTTAACGTCTGTTAATATGGATATAACCATTCCGAATTACGCTAGAAAAAGCTCTATTAATACGACTTGGTGGTTAT
Source organism: Mesorhabditis spiculigera (assembly GCA_958295435.1). Taxonomy (NCBI): domain Eukaryota; kingdom Metazoa; phylum Nematoda; class Chromadorea; order Rhabditida; family Rhabditidae; genus Mesorhabditis; species Mesorhabditis spiculigera. Next base: position 15,118 of record CATQJA010001039.1, on the reverse strand, counting down.
TGTTGAGGAGTGATGTTTATGATGATAGAGGGAGAGAGAGAGAGAGAGAGAGAAACAGAGAGAGAAAGGGAGAGACAGAAATCGTTGCTTCTCTGTCTTCATAAACACAAATGTTATTGACCACCCTCCCCAAGGGGCGCAAAATGCGGATTTTGACCCCAGTAATTTATTGCATTTTACTCTATTTTTAACAATTTTTCCGGGTTTTTAGACGCTGTTTTCTTCACTACCAGCAATTTATTGGTTACACGTATTTGGGAATAATATATAGAAAGAATGGCTAGAGTGGAGAGAGATGGCACAATGAATGGATAAAGAGATAAATATCTGACAGAGAGAGGGGAGATACAGTACTCTTCCCAGGATTACGGTATCTGTGATAAAAGACGGGCCACGGCCGAATGGAATATATCTGGAGAGGAGATGAAGCACACTCTCGATTCATCATCAACTACGCGGAGGACGGACTGACGGATCGCGTCGGTTGGCCGCACGAACAGCGCCATTACTCCCTGAAAATTTTGAAAATCGTTGATTTTTAGATTCAAAATTTTTCTATCTTGCAAAGTATGGAAAAAGCTATCCTGAATTTCGATTTTTAATTTAATAGCCTGAACTAAAAAACAATCTAAATATACGTCAAAACACTAAGAATTCTTTAAATACCATTTTTGGCATCTTGAAGTCTGTAATGTTTGACAGTGAAGCTTCAATTTTTGCTTGAAACTTTTGAAATTTCCAATTTTTATTAACCTTATTAAGTTACAGTAACTTAAGACTGTAGGAATTTCTAAAATAACGTTTTTAAAAGCTTTAAAACTTAGAAGGATTCCTAAAAATTTAATTTTGCAAAACCAATTTTTTTACTTTTAGGGGTTTAGAGTTCGTAATTTTCATCATAAAAATTGTATCTAGCTTTTTTAGATTATTCTACTGTCACACTCCCCTTAAAATCTGCACAAACCTGTGGATTCTCCTCGTGTACCTTTTTGACCATGGGAATATCAGACATAGTGTCCCCACAGACCAATACTCGTCCCGGAGGCTTCAGACTGTCGCCCTTGATCTCCACAACACTTGCCACCTAAAGATACCACTATTAAAGGGACTGGGACGTCAGGGAATGGTAATTCATAAATCACAAAATCATACCCCATTGGCCTTATTCCATACAGTACCCGACGAATGGGCCACCACTTCCACTTCTAATTCTGTTGATGGGTCAAAGACAAGGATCTGGAACGTATCGATTTATTAAAGGGATGAGGAAAGTATTTCATTTGCTATGGATTTTCTATGTATTTGGCAAAACCGCGATACGCAACGCACGAGCCGTTAAGGGGTGCTAGCGGCAGGTATCGTGCCGAAACCTCCACTTGAGTACCTTTTAATACGCCTACGTACAGCCAAATACGAACCTGATTATACGGATCGACACGATGCATCCTCTCCCTCACTTCATCCTGATATCTTTCCGACAAATCAACAGGAACATGGCCACATACTGTCTGCACACCCAGTGTCAGTCTGTCCACCTGGAATTATTCGATTTCCTCTTGGGATAAGGACAACTACACTACCTTCCTCTGGACACCACTCCCAACCAGTGCAAATTGAGAATAGTCGCCCGATTGGAGGAGGGTTCCCATTTCATCTTTCATTCTCTCGAGGGCATCGATACCCTCATCCGATATTCCCTCATCATGCACAACACGATGACCATTTACCCACCATTCACGACCTGCAAAGAGAGCGATAGGGAAGGGAGAGCTTTGGCATTATCAGGGGGGATGAGGCCAGATCACTATATTTAAAACGGAAAAGCTACCTCAAAAATTTATTTTTGAATTTGTGTAAAGCTTCTAGAATTTTTGTATTTATTTACTTACAGACTAGCCGAAACAGCCAGATTCTACAAAATTAAGAGGTTAGGAGTAAAATATTGCCCCCCCCCCCCGATACTGCGCAAGCTTCAAAAAGTGAGTACCTACCCCAGGATCCGCTGAATAGTAATGGCCCGTCGATGGGAAGTGCTGTCAAATCGAGAATTCCGGGTCCTCTAAAAGCAGAATTTTTCCTAAAAAACTGAAAATATCCTACCGTAATGGACCGGCAGTCAACACGGCGGCCAATCTCGTATAAGTCTTTGCAAAACGGGCCATACAAACCGCCGAGTAGATCGGCTAAAAATTATTGGATTTCACGATACAAACTACAAAAACCAACGGACCTGCAGATTGGTGGCATATTGGGTACAGTACTCCTTCATCGTCCCGTCCCAATCCGTGATAAACAGCGGTTTTCGGCCCTCTTTTTCTTCGGCTGCACTGCCCACGTATTCCGCCAGGAAGCTATAAAGATTTATTTTTACCTATAACAGCAATTTATATAATTTTAGCAAAATGAAAATCAAATATATGGTTTTTCAGGCACAACCTGCCCGCGCGCCAAGATGGCTAAATGGTAAAGTGCTCTCTTGATAGGCACAAGGCCCTGGTTCAATCCCCGCACCGGGCGATCTTTTTGCTTTTCGGCCAATAGTTCCGGTTTGTCGATTTATTAAAGGGAGCGTGACATTTAGTGCATATTTTCCCCTCGATACCTGCAACATGAAGCCACTTCATCCGCGTATTCGGTTCGTGATAGCGGATGGTATTTGGCCAACACCTCCTCCACGTTCCCCGTGTCGAAATGCCCATTTTTGGTGAGCGCGAGGAGCTCCAGGTCTTTCTAAAAAAACTTGATTATCATCACTTTATTATAATGAACAGTTTTGCTAATTAAAAATCGTTGTAAATCAAGTTTTTTGAGCTCAAATGAAATCGAGCATTTAAAATATGGCTTTTTAAAAGCTAAAAAAGTAATGCCACCCCCTTTTGCCCCCCTTTAAGCAACGATTGCCCTAATATTGCCGCATCCACGATACCTTCAACCCGACAATCTCGTCCTTGATATTCACAGTGAACGTGTCGAATTGTGTGGACATTCTCCTCTGATATCCATCTGTCTCCGCGTCTGTCAACTGCGTCAATGTTTTTTCTAGTAGCTGAAAATACGTCGTATTAGCTTACTTAATTAAAAAAACACAGTTTTCATGCGATAAGACCATAAAGCTTACCTCAACAAATCTGCCCTCCACAGCCACTTCAGCCAGTATCGATTTCACGATATTCCGACGGGCTTCTTGCATCTAAACAAGCCATTTTTTTATGCTAAAATGCATCGAATCTTCTGCCGTACCGTGTACATCATCTGCTTGAAGTGCTCAATATTGCCCAAGCTCGCGTCTGCCGCGTCGATGACCGTCATTCTGAAGATGGTCAGACGGCTTAGAAATGGCCGCACTAAAATTTCATTTTTTTTTACATTACTTCTGAGAAAATTGTGTTTGAAAAAGCGTAATTCTAGAAAACTGAAAACAAGGGTTGCTTTGGCATCATCGGAGGGGGGGACTTACGAGATAGAATTTCTAGTGTTCCTATTTTAAATAGAAAAACTGTTTGCGCAATTATGAGACAAAAACATGAACATTTTTTGTTGCAAAAATTCCAAAAATACAGATCTTTCGACGGAAAAGGCAGGTTTTCGAACCAAATTTGAAATTTTTTAGAATTTTAGTTCGAAAATTTTTTATGAAAAACACTATTAAAACACTTTCACAATTTTCGCACGTTTCTAGCCATTTTTGAACCAATAGGGAATGGCATACCTACTGATAGGAAAAAGGTCAGCCCCCGATAATGCGAAAGAATTAAAACATTCTAAAATCCAGGCTGAACAAGCAAATTCACGAATTTTAGACACACCAAATGAGATCAAGGGTCAGTTCCCACAGCTCCAAACAATCAAATCCAAGATTTCTAGGGCTAAAAAACAACTTTGGGCTGTTGTTTGGGAATCTAGCCGTATGCACCCAGACAGACAGTACACAGGGTACACACAGACCCCCCCAACACCACTAAAAAACCGGCAAACCTGGGAAAAACAGGGACCGCCGCAGGTTGAAAATGGACAGCTAGGGGCAGGAGGGGGGAAGAATGGGGCGGGCAGAGAGTGTTGTTTTGCAACGACTCAAATCAATCCCTGATCACGGCAGATAGAGAGAGAGCGAGAGAGAGAGAGAGAGAGAGAGACGGACAGACAGACAGACAGACAAACACGAACAGACATAGATAGATAGATTGGGGTTGGTCTTTCCGGGGATGTGGGACAATATTACGCGCCGATACTCGCAACGTACGGATGCTGGGGTCAACTGGCAGATGTGTGGCCCCTCCCTTGGGGCAAATGAATGGCACCCCACCCACCCACTGCCTCTGCACTTTACAATCGAATTTTTGGATTTTGGATTTGGTGATAGAGTACCTAGTACGAAAAATGGGCCTGATTCATTAAAATATATAGCTGTTAAAGCAAAATCTACCCTAAAAACTCTGAATGGCGCTTTGGCAATACGCGGGGCTCTTTTTCCTACAAGTCCAGAGATGCTTAGTACACTGCCTGTCAGGGCGCGCATGGGGGTGGGGGAGGGCGTGGCCTAGTGGTCTAAGGCGCCGGTCGCAACTCCAGGCAGAGGGTGCTGGTTCGGTTCCTCTGACCGACAGAAGCCCATTAGGGTTTTGCACTTTTTTGCAAAAGGTACAGAAGGGGATCCAAAACCGATCTAAAGAGAAGCCCAAGCGGAAAATAAAAATTTTTGCTATTTCCCGGGCTCTAAAGAATAAATTGTCTCATATGGTGCCGATTCGCTCAATAAAGGAATATCATAATAACAAAGACATGTACTGCCCAAATTAGCCACAATTCAATGATTTCGAGCCCCTTCATCCGTACAAAGCTGAAAACTTTGACTAGCTTCAGTTGTTCAATTATTAGGATCTCTCATTCCGCACCTTTTTTACTTCCCAGGACCGCAGAAGTACCCAATTTGACAGTGCCGATTCTTTTCCGATGAATATCGGTCAAAAAACCCGGAAGAATGCGGCTAAACGCAAAGAAAAACGCGGCGCACAAAGCTCGTATTTTCGCAATTTTTCCGGCTTAAATCCTAGATAAATCCTTATTTTCACGCTAAATCACCCTTAATACCCCTCCCATAATGTGCGCAAGAGCCTTCTCTATATTTCGTATCGGTGGACTCCCCACAACAACGTCGTTTTCAAAAGTTATAGGCATTTGGAGTTGAAAATTTGTGAGTTTTTTTTGGCCCCTTTCTTTGCCTCTCTCTCGAAAAATCATGGATCGGTAGGCAAGCATAGTGTGCGCGCGGGCCTAGGAACGCTACGGAGCGCCCCCACCTCTCATGAGCGCATTCCTTAATATCTGACAGCCAGTGAGTAACTAAATAGTAAACATTTATTAGTGTTCATAGTGAAATTCAACTCTATTTCACGTGGAAAAACAATATAAAAAACTTGGAACAAATTTTTAGACGAAATTTTATCGTAAACTAGCAATTTTTGGTCGACAGAATTACATACTTGTAATTTTTAAGATACAAATTTGTAATGCTTTTACGTTTAATAGTTTAGAAACACTTACTTTATTTATATATGAAAAAGTCGCGGCATAGAAAATGTTGGCCTCCCCTCGATATTGCGAAAAAACCCTAAGACTGGCTTGAAAAATCACAGGATTTGCAGATGTTATCGATTGCCGCTTAAGACAGAAGGAACGACAATGATGGAAGTGAATGTGCTAGGCGAGCAGATCGATGCCGTAGCCCTAGGCACTGTGGCAATGGATCAACTTCCTCGAGATGTCCTCACCCGAATATTCTCCAATTTCACTTACGCCGATCAAACGGCCACTCTATCATTAGTAAGTATCATCTAAAATAAAAAAATGACGAAATTTCAGGTGTGCAAAGTGTTCAGTGAAGTGATCCGTGCCATGAAGCCGCATTTCTTTGATTCTATCCCAAGTGAAGTGTTGTTGCGTGTCTTTGACAATTTTGACCTTCGCGAGAGGGCGTCGCTTGCTAGGGTAAGTCTCAATTTCAGGGTTTTCAGATTTTTTTAGATAGCTTTTCACTTAAAACTTAGCTAAATTTTATTAACAACACAATTGAAACACATAATATCACGTTAATAGGCATTTCTGGAATCACAGGAAAAATTCGGTTATGAAGATCTCCTAGGTTGACCGTCGTTTCCGTGATCTAATCGTCGAGAAGAGCAGCGGAGTGGCCGAGGTGAACGTGCTCAACATATTCGAGGAGCACATCTGGCTCAACTCGGTGCGCCGCAACTCTTCCCGTCAAAAGTTGGTTCACTCTAGCTTTTATGAGCCGAAAATGAGTAAAAAATCTCGTAATTTTTAGGGTGATTACCGTCGAGAATCCCGATGAGCTGATCAATATCCTGCGATACATCAAGAACGTCAGTGCCGCCAAAGTGTGGTATGAATCGTCAGAATTCGGGCAGCGCGCGATTGGTAATTAATTGATACAAAGAAAATCAATAAAAACTGTTCAGATCAGCTAGCCGATTCGAAGATGAAGATGAGCTGTGTTGATGTCTATCCATATGCACCGGTTCGTTAGCTTTAACACAAAAAATACCTACAAAATTACAGGAGCAAATCCTGGATTATCTGGACCGGAAATTGCCAGAATTGGGCGCGTTGACGATGAGGCCGCATGGGCAAAATGTGTGGAATGGAGTGCGGATGACACAGATGCCGGCTTTCAACGGATTACGCACGCTTATTATGGACAATTTTGATATTGGTGGAGGTATGTAATAAGTCAACGACATAATATTACTCCTAGCTACCCATAACTATCTGAAAGTGCGCTTTTCGCACTAGAACGCGCTGATTTTCTCGGCTTGTCAAAAAATAACAGAAATTTAGACAATCTAAAAGGTAGCGTCTAAAAAAATAATTAAATCTATCAATTTCAGAAACCCAAATCGAATTCCCACCGAACGTGACAACATTCGAATTCTCGAATCGAGGCACCCATCACGACCCTCCACAATGGGTTACTGTAGCCGAGAAGCTGTATCAGGTATGTTGTATTCCTACCTTCCGTATCGAACCCTACCTCCAGATGCCCTTGATCGAATTCCTTGGCTTCTCCCATGCTCGATTCAACACCATCGATGACCTCGCTCGTTTCCTTCGTCTCATTAGTCGAGAGAAACTTGAGCATCTTCGATTTTTGGTTAGTTCTGGAATTATCAACATTTAATTCAAACATTAGGCGTTGAAATTCTGCAAATTCCCGTCGCTTCGCCCGATCGTTGATGGGGGAGAGCCAGAGAGGATGGGATGGAGGCAGAGAATGGAGGAGAGAGAACGAGAAAGGGAGAGGGCCGAGAGGGAGCAAGGTTTGTATACAAAGCTGACTCTGGCCTTTTCGATTTATGCTTCCTAATCAAATATAGTGTATTTTTATAATTTTCTGTAGGTTTTAATTCCTAGGGAGTTGAGCTTTTTGGTGATTTTTCATTCGATTCTATCAGCTTTTTAGCACCAAAACTCCTGTGAAAGACAAAATATAAAAATTGTGAATCGTCTATATGTAAAATTTCCAGCTGAAGAGATCGTAGCGGCCGTGTTGAAAGACCACGAAGGTATCCGTCCCCTTGAAGAACTCGAGGGTATCTCGCTAAGCCTGCAATGGTTGAAACTCGAATTATGCGATGGGCGGCTGTCGGAAGTGATGCACGTCTTCACGAATGTCTGCTGGTAATCGACAGTAGTCGATCGTTTATCACCGCCCATTTCAGCACCCTCCAAATGGCATTGCTGTCGATGATCAACGACCTCGAGGCGTTGCGTGATTTGAATACGGTGGCCCCGCTGCTCGAACGGTTGAATATTTGGACGCATCTATCGTTTCTAACGAAAGCCCCTATCAACTATCCAAAGCCCACGTAAGTAAGATAGGAGTTTGAGAAAGATATACAGTTTTTAAATGAACCGCTAAAAATCGAAGCAACATAAAATCAAAAATTTATTATATAGATCTGGCCTTATTTTTATAGCAACTTTGTGCGTAATTTCTGAATATTTTCAGCTCGTTCTTCAAACGAATTCTGCCCTCGCCGGCCCTGTTCAGCATCGTCACAAAGATTGAGGCCTCGTTCGCTGATGACCCTGCATTTTTTGACAACTATTTGATGGTATTTTTAAATCATCGTGAATATAATATGACCATTTCCAGGCAGGAACATGGCCCCGCGTCCACGAGCTGAAATTGATCAACTGCGACGAGGCGAGCAACGAATTTCTGATGCATATGAACACGGTGGGTTGGGAGGATAAGAATATACGAAATTGGGAGACAACCACGACCTATAAAACTTTTAGCACTCGCTTCTACTGCGCAAAATGATCCTGATACGATGCCGACGAATCACCGAGCAGGCAATGATCCCTTTCGTTGAGCAACTGCATTTGAAAAGCCGCGATATCATGGTGGGTGGATTTCAGTACAAAAACTGGTATAGTTCGCTTCACGGCAGCGAGGGAGAAAGAGGCTTCGAAAAACAAAAAAAAAAATGCCGCAAATCTAGACTCTAGATTCTAGAGTAATGGATTGTTAACGGGGGGGGGGGGGGCAAAAAGTGAAGAAAACCACTTTTTCTCCAATAATTTTGCATCACCCTCGAATGAAATCTAGGCCATTTTTAGCATTCTAGAATGTTTTTAGACATAATACTTCAAAAATGTAGGAAAACCGCCAAAAAATATCGAAATTTTCGCATTGTTAAACCCCTTAAAAAATTTTGTTAACGTTCCAAAGAAAAAACTACTAAAAACTAAAAAATAGAAGATTATCTATAACTGACAGATTTTAGAGGCAAAAAATAAAAATTGTGCACACTGCCGGTCCCCTGCTAACAGCCCAGTACCAAAAGTGGCCCGAATACACCCTCGCGAATTCAGGTGACATGGAAAGCCGACAAATTGCATCTACGCCCGACGAGCCTATATTTGGCGCTGTGCGCAACGCGTGCTGAATTGATGCGGACGAAACGGATGCGGTTGCGGACAAAGGTTGACTTCAATTTCAGGAAACGATACGAAGCTTTAGAAATTCTCGGAGAGTGACGGCATCGAAGTGTGGATCCAGGATAAGGCGACTGGGAGGAAAGTGACCTTCCGGGTGCGTTATACCAGCTAGACGTAGAAAATCAAGTTTAGGATTTTGATGACAACGACTCGGGGCGAATTGTGAGCATCAACGTCCGGACGCCGTTTAGGTAAGCGTAAAATCTAGCTAGGAAAACAAGGTAAAATATCATACTTTTGAACCTTGAAAAACTAAAAAAAACGCTCACTTCTCACCTTCATGAATTCTTTCAGCATCCGGCGAATGGAGGAAGAAGCCCTTGAGAAGGAGAAAGAGCGCGAGGCCCGAATCAAAGAGCTCGAGCGGGAGATGCCCCCGCAAAATCCGCCAGATCCCGTCCCCACCACGTCTACTGTAGCTGATCCTCCCCCAGCGGCTGAGGCTGAAGTGGACGAGCAACCGGAAGAGGAGGAGAAACGACCCGAGCAGGACAATATGGAAGCATAATTATTTTTGTCATTTACTATCTCGATCTATGCTCAAAAAGCCATAATATAACATTTTTGACATCCAATTGCTAGTGCAAATGTAATAGATACTTCCAGGGGCGTAGCCAGAAAAAAATTTCGGGGGGGGCCCCCAAAAAATTTTTCCAAAAAACTGAAAATATTAACCAGAAAACAGCGCCGCAGGCAAAAATTTTTGAAAAAAAGGTTACAATAGCTCTATAAATAGCCGTAAAAATGTGAAAAAATAGCGCCGCAGGCAGCAAAATTTTTGAGAAAATGAAAATCATAAGGGTCCCCCCTTATGAAATTTTCGGGCCCTGGCCGATTTCGGGGGGGGCCCCGGGCCCCCGGGGCCTGTATTACGCTACGTCCCTGGATACTTCTCTGATCGTGTGATTTTCGCTAGTCTACCTAGAGGTTGCCCGATAACTATCACATAAAAACCATTATTCTAATCATTCAGATCTGTGTACAATTGAAAGCCCCGAAAAGCGTAATATGCCCCCCCCCCCCCCCCGCAAAATTGTACAAACTCATTCGTATACGAATAAATTGTCTAAGAAAGCCTCAACGGGAAAGAAGAGACCAAAAGAGACAAAAATAATCGCTGTATTTTGTAAAGACATAAGAACACCGGTCTTTCCGCTTCCGAACCGTGAAAAGAGCCAGAAATCTTTTTCTAAAAGCCTGCCTGCCTCTGGAAGAAAGCGGTAATTGGGAGAACGTGGTTGGGGGTAACGAGATACGCGACGAGAGTGGAGACTGCCCCCCCCCCCTCCTTTCATTATCATTTATTCAAGTCGCAACATGGCCAATTGGGACACCTGATGCTCTTCCATTCCCCTCAATTCCTGTCTTTTCAGAGACCCGCTCAATTCTTGCAAATTTTTGGACTTTCAGTGCTTTTGTAATATCCGGGGGGGGGGGGAACAATTTTTTCTGTAAGTCCAGAAATTCATGGTAAGGTCACGGTAATTATATTTATAGTGTTTCAGTAAATTAACTATATTTCAAGTCGAAAAACTACACAAGCAGCTTAGAAAAAAAATTTTTAGATGAAATTTTGGACGAAAAATTTATATTGTTTGTATTTTAATGAAATGTCATAAAGTTTTTGCGCTTGGGATAGTAAAAATGGCTAAGAAATCTTTATTCCACTATTATATTTCAAAAACTTAATCCTTATAAAAAAGTTGGTTCCCCGATAATGCGAACCGCACTTTCTCGTATGCTTTTCACTGTTTCCGCTCGATCTTCGGCTTTTAATGCCGCATTTCTCGAATGTTGCGCTTCATCGAAAGAACAGCAAATTGCTGCTGTTTTTTGGGTCCTTTGGCGTGAATAAGAAGCTGGGCTGATTGGCCGGGCAGCATTTCAGAGAAATAATTGGATCGAAATGGTGCGCAGGGATAATTGGCCACGTGCCGAATTCCTAAAAAGGCTTTTAAAGAACTTCCTATAATCTAGCATAAAGAAAGCTATTGGAGTTCCTGGGTCGCTCTTTTAGCTGCTAAAGTCTCCGAGGACCAAATTTAGTGGTAAATTTAGGGTCACAGAAACAGCTACAACCAGCAAGATGGTTCAAATGAGTGTGGTAAGCTAAATTTGGCAAAGAAATATTACCCAATCTGTAAAAAATGAGAATAGCTTTTTTACAGATTACCACAAATCAATCCCTGCTCGATCGACCTCTTCATCGTCCTCGACTAGGCATCTTTGTCTATCTGCTTTGTTTCTCGGCCGTAATCGGTAAGCATTAGCCCGAGATTCAACCAGTATCGGTGACCAGGCGGCTTCTTGTTCGGCTATGACACGGGCATTGTCTCTTCTGCCATGCTTTTCGTCCCTTCCAACGGCGGAATGAAGCCATTGTCTTATGCATGGCAAGAAGTCATCATCTCTGTTACGCCAGGTAATACAGACATCAGGGATAGTTGAAAACACAAGGTACATACACTTTAAACAAGGTATCTCCACGAAAAAGACGCAAAACCAAGGTTCGAGTCATAACCTGCCATCTGTCGCCATTCAAACTTTTTTTCTAGGTTTCGCTGCCGTCGGGTCATTATTAGCGGGCCCTGGGGCCGATCGTTTTGGCAGGAAAAAGGTTGGTGAAAACCCGGAATACCCTGGCAAAATCGTAGATGATCATCGGTTCTTCCTTCGTTTTTACCGTCGGTGCCCTGGTTTGTGCGATTGCCGTCGAAAAGATCATGCTGACGGGCGGCCGCATTTTGCTCGGGCTAGCCATCGGTTTGTCGTTTATCTTTGAGTTTTTAGCCGGGCAGTTATCTCCAAAAATCATTTTTCTCCAAATAATTATTTATGAAATCCTGAAACGTACCAAGTAAAAAGCGAGATTTCAGGGTTTGCGTCGATGATTGTGCCGCTGTATGTGGGCGAGTCTTCGCCGGCCCACATCCGTGGAACACTCATCACCGGATTCCAGCTGCTCATCACTTTCGGACTTTTTGCAGCCAATCTGATCGCTGGCGTCTTCAGCTACATTGATCCCACCTCTATCGGATGGAGGTAGCTGGTTTTGATTTTTCACCACGGTTTTTTCAGGTTGATGTTCGGGTTCGCGGCAATCCCGGCCGGTATCCAATTTGTCGTCTTCTTTTGCATGCCAGAAAGTCCTCGGTGGTTGTATGAACATGGCCGGATTGAAGATGCCAAAAGTGTAGGTATTTTCGTCAATTTCCAACGAAAACCAATAGCACCTAATTGTGAAAATCTCAAAGCCCATCAGCCAAGAAAAGACCGAAGGTGCCATAAAAAATCAAGCGACGATTGTTTACCCCGTACGCAAAAAACCCCAGGGACACTTATTAATTTAAGAATTTTAGGTGCTAGACAAAATTTACAACGGCGACAAAGCTTGGATTGAATACGAAGTGGCCGAACTGACATTAGCCGCTGAAAGGGGACGCACTGTCCCTCAAGAAACTGGTTAGTGCCATCAAAAACGGATACCTCATCCCCTCCAGCCACGAATTTCAGCCAATACCTAGGTATGGCCCTGCTATGGCGGATCTTCACGACAGCCCACGTGCGAAAGGCGCTACTTGTCGGCTGTGTATTACAGGGCTTCCAACAATTATCCGGAATCAACACCATCATGTTAGTGATAACTTGAATTAAATTTAACAACAACCTATAGGTATTACACGGGAAAGATTATCCAATCAGCCGGCGTCAGCAGCAAGCACGCGACAATATGGATTTCAGCTGCGATCTCTGGTTAGTCAATTGATTTTTGACCATCCTCAATCGACAGCCGTCAACTTTTTGTGCACATTTTTGCCACTGTATATGGTGGATCGATGTGGTCGACGGGTGCTGCTGATCGCCTCGGTGCTTGGCGTGGTCAGTCTACAGGGTGTCCCAAAATTATCCGGACAAAGTTTGAAAGCGGTTTCTTCCTATTTTTTTCCCTGTTTTCGCAGACCATAATTTAATTTCTATGAATCTTTGAAGTGTATTTAAATAGCTGAAAAAGAAAACTGCGCGCGAATCCATTATATCTCTTCGGCACAAATCGAGGAAGGTTGAACGAAATTCCTTGCCCCTTGCAAACGCTAAAAAAGCGCGTTGTTCCCGATCCCATAAAAAACTTCAGCATGATCGGACCAACTAAGAAACCACAGGAAGAGTTCGGAAATGATCAGTCAACACTCTCGTCGGCCCAAAAACCCTAGGTTTACACCAGAAAAAAAGACAGCCAGCCAAAACGTTGAAATCCAGGAAGGCGCCGCCCCAGTTACCTTAAAGGCTTTGCCCTGTAGGAACCCTCAAAACGCGATATGATTATTGTCAAAGACCAGAGGCATAAACTTTTGACGGTAACGATAATGTACAAGCGATTTAAATGAAGCAAACTTTGATTTTTGAGGAGCTTGGGCACGAGCAAGCATCGAAACACCTTGCCCAGTAATGGGAGGGAGATCGGTATTAAACGGAAAAATGACCATTAACATGATGGAATCTTGGCGGAGTTAGGTCCGTTTTGCCAGAAAACTTCATTTTTAGCCCACAAAAATGTCTGAACACATTTTGAAAGCTTACCCCAGTTTTTATGTTATTTAAGATGCGAAAAATTATAACACGCTCTTCGCTCGATTGTGAAGCTATTTGCGTTCTCCAAGAATTTTTTTGCACGGTGCATCGAAAATGCCTCAAAAAATATTATGAAATACAATGCGAGGGCCGAAAACAGCGGAAAAATTGAAAAAGTCAGTTTTCAGTTTTGTCCGGATAATTTTGGGACACCCTGTATATACTTCAAGAAAATTGTGAAGTCCTAACTTACCCTCGCAAATCCAGGGAGCCACGTTGCTGGCGATGGGTGGCGCCTTTCTGGCGATAAATCGAGAATCCGATCTGGTGATCAACAACTATACAGCGTCCCCTGTCAATCATATTGCCCATTGCAAAGCGTATAGGTGAGAATATTAGTGTTCATACCCAAATTTCTTCAGTAACTGTGACTACTGCGTGACGGATGAGCGATGTGGCTTTTGCAAGGCGAAGGCAGCTGATGCCGGTTAGTTTTGACGCATGGTTACGGGAATTCGCAGCTTTAGGCTATTGCGTGCCATTTTCAATGGATACTGACGATCGTTCATTGACGGGTCCATGCATTAATGGGACAGAGCATGGCCGAGGACAAGCATATCAATGGAGTCCGTCTTTCTGCCGTTCCGGTCTGACAATGCTGCCAATCGGCCTGATGATCCTGTATTTAGGGTTCTTCTCTATTGGTAAGTGCTGATCAGGGATCAGGGGACAGAGATCCGTTGACCTTTTTTTAGGTTTTGCCCCATTACCGTGGGTACTGAACGCAGAATTCTACCCGCTATGGGCCAGGTCGACTTGTGTGGCAATGGCCACAGCTGCGAATTGGGCCTTCAATCTGTTGATCTCTCTCACATTCCTCTCACTTTCACAGGCACTCACCAAATATGGTTCGTAAGAATGGCGCTTGATCAAATCTCCGTTATTTTAGGTACATTCTGGCTGTACGGGGGTGTGACAGCAATTGCCCTTATTTTTGTGGTGATAGCAGTGCCGGAGACAAAGAATTGCTCGATTGAAGAAGTAAGTGCAACAAAGAGAGGCAATATCAATGAAAATTATAATTCTTAGGTGGAGCGTTTATTCATGTCAGAAGAGGAACGGTTGAAGCAGAATCGTTCCATTGGCTATCAAAAAAGATCGCAGTCCGTCGACGTCGTCTTCTAACTAGCGGAAAAAGCTGCTGTATAAAATTTTAACTCTTTGTCATGTCAATAAAAATGAGAGATCCATTAATGACTAGATGATCCAACAAACTATCTGATATGGAGCTTAGGCTTAGGCTTAGGCTTAGGCTTAGGCTTAGGCTTAGGCTTAGGCTTAGGCTTAGGCTTAGGCTTAGGCTTAGGCTTAGGCTTAGGCTTAGGCTTAGGCTTAGGCTTAGGCTTAGGCTTAGGCTTAGGCTTAGGCTTAGGCTTAGGCTTAGGCCAGGCTTAGGCTTAGGCTTAGGCTTAGGCTTAGGCTTAGGCTTAGGCTTAGGCTTAGGCTTAGGCTTAGGCTTAGGCTT